>SJYO01048061.1:65070871-65157894 GCA_006410555.1 Capra ibex | reverse complement strand
CTCTCCCACCCTACTAAACCCTCTTACCCTTAAGATTGTACATATGACAGTACATTCTTAACTTAGCGGTCAGGTACAGACTGCATCCCACGTCGAACGAACCCCGACCACGTACCCCTACTGGGTCTCTCTACAACACCCCTCCCTCCACCCTCCCCCCAAGTACAAACCCTTGCGTACATTCTTAATTTCTAAAATTTTAAATTTTTTATTTTTTTTATTTTAATTTTTTTTTCTTAATTTTATGTGTGTTAGTTTTTTTATTTATTTATTTTTATTGATAGTATATAACGTTGAAAATAATTATAATTACTGTCACGAAATTATTTAAGATGGAGATTCAAGATTTACTGAAGACAAGAATCGGGTCACCATTTATTTCGTGTCAGAAACATCTCTTATTAAGTCCTAAATAACTCTTTCGGTTTATATGTTATTCAACGATCATGATATAATGTGTGTGTGTGTGTGTGTGTACAAACGACAAAAGACCACTGAGTCTACCATTTCTTTGACGGACGTCACATCCTCTGAGATCAAGTTAGGGACCCAGCCCTTCTATGGGACTTCTTCCATTACCGTTGGGTGAGGTTATAAAAACGGACCTCTTAAGGTACCTGTCTCCTCGGTCCGTTCGATATCAGGTACCCCGGTGTTTCTCAGTCTAAACTGACTCTTTAAAAGTAATCTCTGGTCTATATACTTTATATACGTGTACTATGGTCCTACCCTGTTTCCTCTCTCTAAACTGAGGAAGGAATTGACACCGGATCCTTTTTCCTCCGTTAAATTTTTCTTAATGTGTTTTCCGACAATAGGTATAAATAAAACTTCTCAATCAACTTCACTCCTCCTTTCCTTCATCCACAAGAGTCTATTTTACCGTACCTTTTTCCATTCCCGTTGATCGTTAGATCGATTGTAGTCAAGTAATACAGAATATGACACACTCATTTTTCTCATTAACAAAAGGGAAGTTTGGGTCAATAGAACAGTATAGGACTCCTCTTCGACTTCACTGTAGTCACTCAGATACAAGACCAAACCCCCCTTTACTCGAGGAACGAAAAACTAGGAAAGAAAAGAATACGACTAACAAAATTAAGTGGGGGACCGAGTTCGGGTGTAACTTCATTTAAAGAGGACCACGTCTATGTTGTATACTTTAAGTTTGTTAAGAGTTAGGAGTTGGTCTACAAGACACCCGAAGTCCCTTCTCTACTCACGTACTAGAACTCACTTTTTCTGATTCGAGTTCAAGAAAGAGACAGTGAATACTTGACACACTAAAATTCTGTTTTGAGTTAGAGTGAACAGAATTAACAAAGTATTCTTTTGTCTGAGTAAAAGAGTAGAGGTTATAGGATGTATAATATTCAAGAACTACCACACTTGACGTAAGAGGAAACCTTAGGAACATAGCAGAATAATAAAGTCAGTTTCGTAATAAGACCGAGAGACTTATTGGAGTAGGTATGAAGTGACCCAGTTGATGTCTGAGAAGAAAGTTTGGAAAACAGTATCGTTTTATACAAAGGACCAATCCGATTATGAGATATATACTTGGAAGACATTATGGTTTTATTATTTTTGTTGGTTTTATAATGGTTTGTGTATTTGACAGTCCGACTCAAGATTGACTGTTTAAACAACTCTCTTTACTCCTCAAAAGGGAATAAAAAGAAGAGGTCACTAAGATATCAAACATTCAACACACAGACACAACTCCACCCCCTCCACCCCTGATTTTATATTTAGAGATGGATACTTAAAAAATGTTTAGGGTAATAGTAACATATTTAGGTAAATGCGAGTTGATAAATCAAAATTTTATATATATCTGAGTATAGACTTTTCGTAAAATTTCGTGAAGTCAAAAGAATTTACCAAACAAAGAAAGTGTTCACTCGTAAAATCTGACTTTTACAGTATTTCGGGAAGTTGTTATGTCTCACAAATTTAAGACGAATATCTCAAAAGACAAACTCGTCTGAGATACACCTTTTTTTTTCTTTTTGTGTATATCAATACCAATTAAAAAATAGTAAGTAGACGAAATTACGTTAAAGTGTAAGATTATAGTCGGGACATAAAGGGAACTACCGAGAGGATGTTACGTATAATTTAGTTACTTACTAATGTACGGACCCACCGTATTTACTACATGAGATGGATTAAGTTTCAGATTATTGGTTTTCCTCAAAGGTACACTTAAAAAATTGTCTATCTAAATCTATATCGTATTGTAACACAAATCATAAGTAATCCCTTATTTACTCGAAGACTTCGTAACATTTCTTCTGATAAAAACTATTTAGAACCATTACAAAAAAACAAAAACGTAGGAATTTAGTTTTACAACTTGATCACGTTAATAATAAACCCCATTCTTGAATTAACTATTTCATTTAACCTCTTACCTCTATTAAGTCACCTAATAAATCGACATTCCAAAATAAAATATATTTAACTAAACTGACGAAAAAATATAAACAGTTAAGTGTCATGTTAAAGAGTTAAGACAAAAAGGTATGTGTAAAGTTGATATAGTTTTACTTCTATAGATAAACTATGTATTTAAACTCCTACAACGATTAAAAATTATTTATACAAGTGTGGTGGGGGTAAGTACTACCATTGTGATTGATTATAATAAATGTATTAATATCATTTTATTACTTTCGTATATCCCTAATGAGACACGGTCAGTGAGGAGACTATTAAAGTGTAACTAAATAAATTAGGTGGATTTACGAGACACTTCATCTTTATAATAAATGTCATGTGACACCTCTTTACTGGTCCGAAGGGACCATCTAGTTCACCATTTCTTAGTTTCTTAGACGGACGTTACGTCCTCTGTACTCAAGTCAGGGACCCCAACCCTTCTAGGAGATGTCTTTCCCTTACCGTTGGGTGAGGTCACAAAAACGGACCTCTTAAGGTACCTGTCTCCTCGGACCACCCGATGTCAGGTACCCCAACGTTTCTCCGTTTGACTCACTGATTTATATGTACGTACCTCTTTACCTCCATGTTTTCACAATTGATAGACAAGTTCTAATGTATTGGTCTTTCCCATTGTCACAAAGGGACAAGTTTTCTGTATACATCATACTCTCTTTCGTTTTCACTTTTTCCTCCTTTTTGTTCTTGAGACCGTAGACGATCACTTTGATTTACATAACTTCGAATGTACAACAGACATATCATCATTTTTTCCCCCTTTTTATATAATATCTTCTCCACCTGACAGAACTCCCATGTTCAACTTTTTATCTAAACGTCAATTTTAATTCAAGGAGACCTGGCCGATCCTGTTTCCCTCCAAAGATACCCAGGAAACATTCTTTCCTTACTCTGGGTCAAAAGTCGATTGTGGAGTGCTATATTGTTTTGAGTTCTTTCTGTTCTGACGCTTCAAGAAGACAATCCTATCTAGGTGTCCGAGAGGACGGAGTGATTGCTACACCTTTGTCATTACTCCAGGTATAGACTTCACGGTACACCTCTTCTTTTTACTCGTAGAGACATTACTAATAACCTACTATCCTCCGTCTTTTGTATGTTTTGGCGGTGTCTGTGGGTGACCCTCAACCTGCGGCTGTTTTGCTTCTAATAGTACCGCCATTCAACAGTACGGTTGACTAAAGTCCCCTCCTCAGTATTCGCTAGACTCTGACTGTGAGTAATAAATCCGTACAAACACTCCGACGAAGGTTGGAGGTAGTTTGGAATTTCACTTACTCCGGTATCGGTAGTATTTTAACGAGACCTTAATTCCTTTAGGACATATTCGACAAGTCGGTTCAAGAAGAGGTTTATGACAATTGTATTTGATTCTCTATCATTCACTAATAACACAAAAAAGTACGAACGTACAAGTCAGTACAGTCTGAGAAACGTTGGGGTACCTGTCCGAGGAGACAGGTACCCTAATAGGGTCGTTCTTACGACTTCGTCCGATCGTAAAGGAGGAGAGCTCTTAGAAGGCCTTTGTACACAGGACCTTGAGGATGGAACCGTCCATCTAAGAATTGGTGACTGGGTGGACTCTTCGGTAATAACACAAATTAGGTGATGTAAAATATCATCGAACAAAAAATCGTTATGCTATCTGTCTCTGTTACATTTAAGGTTATGAAGGTTGTCCGGGTGTCCTTGTGAGACTACAAAAAAAGAAGTCAAGGACTCACATATTAAGTTTATCAGTCGTTAACTGTCACCAGGAAACAATTCGTGAAACGTGGTATCTACTGTATAAAATTATTATCTTTCCCGGTCATCTTCGGAAACTTTACAGGTCAAGTCAAGTCAAATAAAGTCAGTGAGTCAACACAGGCTGAGAAACGCTGGGGTACTTAGCGTCGTACGGTCCGGAGGGACAGGTAGTGGTAGAGGTCCTCAAGTGAGTCTGAGTGCAGGTAGCTCAGGTACTACGGTAGGTCGGTAGAGTAGGAACCAGCAGGGGAAGAGGAGGACGGGGGTTAGGGAGGGTCGTAGTGTCAGAAAAGGTTACTCAGTGGAGAAGCGTATTCCACCGGTTTCATGACCTCGAAGTCGAAATCGTAGTAAAGAAGGTTTCTTTAGGGTCCCAACTAGAGGAAGTCCTACCTGACCAACCTAGAGGAACGTCAGGTTCCCTGAGATTTCTCAGAAAAGGTTGTGGTGTCAAGTTTTCGTAGTTAAGAAGTAGAGGGTCGGAAGAAGTCTCAGGTTGAGATTGTAGGTATGTACTGGTGTCCTTTTTGGTATCGGCACTGATCTGCCTGGAATCAGTCGTTTCATTACAGAGACGAAAACTTATATGATAGATCCAACCAGTATTGAAAAGAAGGTTCCTCATTCGTAGAAAATTAAAGGACCGACGTCAGTGGTAGACGTCACTAAAACCTCGGGGTTTTTTATTTAAGATTGTAACAAAGATGACAAAGGGGTAGATAAAGGGTACTTCACTATCCTGGTCTACGGTACTAGAAACAAAAGACTTACAACTCGGAATTCGGTTGAAAAAGCGAGAGGAGAAAGTGAAAGTAGTACTCCGAAAAATCGAGGAGAAGTGAAAGACGGTATTCTCACCACAGTAGACGTATAGACTCCAATAACTATAAAGAGGACCGTTAGAACTAAGGTCGAACACGAAGAAGGTCTGGTCTCAAAGAGTACTACTTGAGACGTATATTCAATTTATTCGTTCCACTGTTATATTTCGGAACTGCATGAGGAAAAGGATAAACCTTGGTCAGTCAACAAGGTACAGGTCAAGATTGACAACGAAGGACTGGACGTATGTCTAAAGAGTTCTCCGTCCAGTCCACCAGACCATAAGGATAGTGAAAGTCTTAAAAGGTGTCAAATAACACTAGGTGTGTCAGTTTCCGAAACCGTATCAGTTATTTCGTCTTTATATACAAAAAAAAAGACCTTGAGAGAACGAAAAAAGTACTAGGTCGGGAAGGGAGGATTTTTTATAAAGGTCTTTAACATCTCTTTTCACGGTGTTTGTTTCTACATTTTCTGGGTTCCCTTTCCTCTCGGTTATGGTGATGATGGGACAGTCAAGTAGACTAACCAAATATATCCTCTGTCCACCTATAGTCACTTAGTAATACAAAATAGTGTATGTATTAGTCCAACACTACTGTTAACGTCAACGACTGGGTCTATCTTAAGGAACGATTTCGTTTGTATCGAAGGCCGTGGATCAAATATCCAAATTTAACCCTTTTAAGAATAAAAATAAATAAAAGTCTTTTAAAGTTTCTGATGTTGTCAGTAAAGAAAATGAGACCGTCCCGGTTATTATCTGAAAATGTTATCAAATAGTGAAAAAGAAACGAGAGAGTATTACATCTTGTTCTTCCATAATTAACAGAAAAAGGATTTTTAAAGTGTTAACAGATGAAAAACAACAACAAATCAACGATTCGGTTCAAACTGAGAAAACGTTGGGTAGTTGACATCGGGTGGTCTTAGGAGACAGGTACCCTACAGGGTCCGTTCCTATGACCTCACCCAACGGTAAAGGTAGAGATCCCCTAGAAGGGTTTGGTTCCTGCCTTGAACGTAGAGGACGTGACCGTCTACCTAAGAAATGATGACTCGGTGGTCCCTCCAGGGAGTAAACAGGTGATATAACTCATATAATTCAACTAACTTCGATTATTGATTCTTCACTCTTTGTAACATATATGAAACCACTTTCATAAAAAAGTTTCTGTCCATTTTGTCTCCTTTTCTCTATGCTAAGAGTTTCTAAGTCCACGGGTGGTGAAGTCTCTTCAAAGACCTGTAGACACTAGACCTTTACAGTTCTGTCGATGTTCTATTTTGTACCGCACTAGGAATAACAACAAATCAGTGGTTTAACACAGTCTGGGAAACACTGAGGTATCTGAGGTCGTACGGTCTGAAGGGACGGGAAGTGATAGAGGATCTCAAATGGGTTTGAGTACAGGTAACTCAGTCACTACCGTAGGTTGGTAGAGTCGGAGACGGTAGGGGAAGAGGAGGACGGAAGTTAGAAAGGGTCGTAGTACCAGAAAAGGTTACTCAGTCGAGAAGTGTAGTCCACCGGTTTAGTAACCTCGAAGTCGTAGTCAGGAAGGTCACTTGTAAATCATGACTAAAGGAAATCCTACCTGATCAACCTAGAGGAACGAAGAGGTCGTCGTGTCAAACTTTCGTAGTTAAGAAACCATGAGTTGAAAGAAATACCAGATTGGGAGTGTAGGTATGTACGGATGACCTTTTTGGTATCGAAACTGAGATACTTGAAAACATCCGTTTCGATACAAAGACGAAAAATGATGAGACAGATCCAAACAGTATCGAAAGTAAGGTTCCTCATTCGCAGAAAATTACAGTACAGACGTCAGTGGTAGGCGTCACTAAAATCTTGAGTTCTTTTATTTTAGACAGTGTAAAAGGTGAAAAGGGGATACCAAGAATAATATACGTCGTTTGACACGTTTTACATATAGAAATATATATATATATATATATATATATATATAATACGTAATATATGTGATATATATTTATGAATATAAATTAGAAAATTTCAGATTTTGATACTTCACTTCATGTAAACAAATTACGGAGACTTTAAGTTGAAGTCTTTATAATTAAATCAAATAGTTTAGGTAGATAATACATCTCCCCTACACTTAATTTCGGAAAAAAAAAAAAAAAAAAAAGAGGTTTCACATGTGTACGAATCAGTTCAGACTGAGAAACTCTGGGGTACCTGACATTGGAAGGTCCGAGAAGACAGGACTCTAAAAGGTCCGTTCTTAAGACCTCACCCATCGGTAAAGGAGGAGATCCTCTGGAAATTGAGTCCCTAGTTTGGTAGAGAACACAGAGGAAGAAACCGTCCGTCTAAGAAACGGTGACTCTGTGGACCTTTCGGAATTCTTTCGTTTATTTCATATAGAAACAGAATCTTTATAAGATGTTCAAAAGAATCTGGAACTAGTTAATTTATATAGATATAATTTACATTTCGTCCTCTTCCCCCGTTGTCTCCTACTCTACCGACCTACCGTAGTGCCTGAGCTACCTACACTCAGACTCACTTGAGGCCCTCTACCACAACCTGTCCCTCCGGACCGCACAACGTTAAGTACCCCAGCGTTTCTCAGTCTGTGCTGACTCGCTGACTTGACTTGACTCGGAGCCCATTTTAAGAAGTCTTATAAAATAAAAAGTTCCTCAAAGGTGAGATAAAGTAGAATCCATGTACGGTTAGAACTTATACTATTGAAAACATAGGAATTTACGATTAGAGTGAACGGGGAAAGTGTATATAAAACATAAGTAGAAAAGAAATTATGAACAGTCATATAAAATAAAACAACGAAAGTCTTTCTTTTTTTTTTATTTAAATTTAAACTAGTCCACGTGATGATATTCTATCCAGGTTTTACGAATCCTTACCTTCGGTATACCTTAGCTCCAACCGTACTTCTAACAATCATGACGGGACGTTGGACGTTTCATACATACTATGTTTACATGTGTCTTATACTTAGTCATCTTTGTCACCCTGAACACCTCCGATGACACGTACGTTACCTAATATCTCAAATTATCTGAAACTCTCACAAGTCACAGGACAAGGTTATCACTTCGTCTTGCTACGATAAACTCACGACGATTAACCTTTATCAAACCGTTAACACAAGTAGAATTAAATAAAGTCAATACTTAAGATTTGTAGTAAAACTAATCGGAATCTATCACTCGTCTTTTTGATACAAGGTTTATAGGGTGGACTCTATTAAATCAAACAACTAAGGTAAATTAACAGTTTTTATTTCTTTATGTAGGAACTTGAAACATTGTGTAAATGACGTGTTTTTCCTATATCTTGTTGTCAAATTCAAGAGTCTTTCTATTAGTACAGTTATACACCAATCGATGACATATTCTCATTCACTGATAAAACCCCATGATGACAAAAATTTTAATTACTATTTACATTCACCAGTTTATTTTTATTTACAGTAATTCATAAACTTGATATTTAAATATATAAAAACATTTTTATGTAATGTAAACTTTCGTAAAATTCATTGTATCGGAAATCGTTTTATTTAAGTATAATCTAAAATACATTAAGTAAATAAGCAAAAATTACAATTATAATTAGTCATCACTATTGCAATTTTCAATGTTATCTCGCTAAGAATGACACTCTGCGTCATAACGTATCAATAAATACGTGAGACCTTATATATACTTGAGACCTTAATCTACGGACCGAGGTTTAGAATTGAGGTAGGTAATCACATACACACCGTAATTCTTCTGTACGTTGTATAACCCTGTCCCAAAGATGTGCATAACTTAGTCCTTTTATTTCGATAAAAAGAGTATTTTAAAACCCAATGTATTCGTTTTTTGATTCTGTTTTGATAACAATAATTCCTGCTCTACCAACCTACTGTAGTAATTAAGTTGACTGTACTCAAACTCACCCAAGATCCCCCAGTACTTCCTGTTCTTTCGGACCGTACGACGTCAGATACCCCAGAGTTTCTCAGTATGTACTGACTCACTAACCTGTTGTTGTTTTATAATGAACATGTACTATTTAAGTTTGAAACTGATATCATTTTAAGTTCAATAGAATTTATCAGGGGATAAAAAAATTCTTTAATAATTTAAAAATTTATTTAACAACTTAATGGAATATGAAAAAGTGAATTTTATTCAATATTAGTTAATAAGTTAGTTCACGAAATTATTATCTTCTTAAACTATTTGAAGACCTATTTAAAAGAAATTTCTTAAATTTAATGGTTTATCTGTAAGTAAAGATTTGATACATGTATTTTACTCGTGACATTAAAACAGAATAAAGAAGGATTGTAATGGTGTCGAATGTCATAAATCTTACTTGTTTTCCAATAAAAAATTCTCTAAAAAATAATTGAAGAATCGACCTATTCCTCAGTGTGTTTGGTGTAAAAACCGGTCCCTAAGTCTCGACCTCGATATCTTAATGATGTACAAAATAGAGAATACGTTCTGACGTTGTAGTGAAAAAATTTAATAAAAATACGGTTGTACCACGATACCTAACCTAACACAGGAGAGTTTTAGGTATACAACTTCTGAATTAAGGACTACACTGATTTAACCCTTTATGTTGGATATACTTCAATTAATTCCAAGTACTCTAGTATTCCTACCTCTAGACATCCTATCTTCACTACAGTGACATTCTTCTTTGTAGTCTCGAAACAGAGAGAGAGAGGGGTTATTACACGTTTCTTCTTCTTTCGGTACACTCGTGTTTTTTACCACCTACGGATGTAAGTCCTACTATCCCAAGTGGTCTTTTGTTGTTTAGACGTGAGGCTAGAGTTTGAAGTTCGGAGGTTTTTCGATTCTTTTATTTATACACACAAATTCAGTGGTTTAGATATCATAAAACAATACCGTCGGATTCATCTATTTTATATGTTTCACAAAAAATGAAATTAAAAGTAAAGAATGACTGACACAACAGATTAATTCCATAAATTTTAAGAAATTTAAGTTAGATCCGAGGAATGGTTAATTAACCTAGTTTAGTTTGATAAATAACTAAGTAAGACAGGATTTTATAAAAGTATAAAAAGATGGTGTATCCGGGTATCAAGAACACCAATTGATGTTTGATATACTAACGTAAGGGAATCGAGAATAAAACTGACTAAAATTATTGTACGAAAACTGTAGTAAGAGTTTAGAATATTATTTACTACTTGTAGGATCATCTAAATTAATTAAGATCACAAAAAGTAACGATGATCACCATTTCTTGTACGAACGGTTACGTCCTCTGCTTTTTCCTCCTTTACCATTGGATGACGTCAAAAGAACTGACTTCTTAGGGTACCTGTCCCCTCAGACCACCCCATGACAGGTATCTCAACGTTTCTTAACCTGTACTGACTTCGTTAAATCATCCGTGTGTAAAAAAAGGGGGAATTATACATAACTGAATAAATCGACACAGTCCACAATCACCTCTGTGAACTATCGACACCTGAAGTCTCGTACACCCGAATCAACGAGTCACCGTACACCCTAGTATCAAGAGACTAGTCCCTAACTTAGGTGCAGGGAACGTAACGTTCCGGCTAAGAATTGGTGACCTGGTGCTCCCTTCGGGGTGTTGTAACAAAATCTACCCTACTATTTAGGTATACTCCTTTTCTAATTTATCTAGTTTTTGTGTAATTACCGTGTTTCTTTCGACATTCTTTTATTTTTCACTTTATCTTCTCTTTTTTTTTCAGTCTGTTTTATCCCATTCCTAAAAATGAACTATTTGTTAATTGAACACTTCATGTTTGAACTTTTTTTAAGGGGAGTCTATAACACCTGTTCTTAGATTTCTATCTGTACTACGATGGATCAACTATACTCTTTGTCTTGTTTATAATTTGAACCCCTAATATTGACCAAAATTAAGATTAATCCCGGAACTAAAGACCAATACTAAAATATCAGTGTTCTCTAGTATGGAAAGTATGTTCCTTGGTTTTCGGTGTTTTACAATTCAAATTTTGGTTGGACTCTTAATACCTATATTTCTTAAGACTTAATTCGTTTAAGTTCTTTTATCACTCGACAAGTATCTTCTCTGACTAGAGAAAGAATAATGTCATGATTATCGTCCTTCATAGACTATATTTACTGTATTCTCTTGGATCTCACTTGACATTGTCTAACTATTATGTAAGATCGTATTCCCCAATTTATTTTTTTACAGGGTAGGTGTCAGTGTGAACGGTTCTAAAAGAGTACCGGGTAGTGTACACTACTTACAAACACAACAAAGTCCACAAATGTCTTCATATATGTTAACAGTTTTGAGTAAGTTGACTTACAAATACTAGGTAACTGAATGACTATTTAAATCTAATATATAAGTATTTTTAAAGTAAAATTATTTTTTGTTATAAAACCTCTGAAGTTACCCTCTTTTACAAAGTATTGTACATGTTTTATCTTTATTCACTTTTCAATTTTTTAACACTCCTTTTTTTAGGTTCCACAATATACGAACATTATATTATCGTCTAAGTCTATCGTTTTGATCTTATACACTTCACAACTAACATATCTATTTTTATTCCTTCATTTTTACCACTTGAAAAGCGATAAGACTCCTCGTTACATGTAGAATTCTAAAATTTATAAACACGAAAAACTTACTTATGTATAAATATACGTATATATTTAACTTCTGTGTTTGGATCTGTACTAGAACGTCTACTGTGTTTATTATATTTACTGTATTTTTTAGGATATTACAAGATATATCCTTTTTATATAATGTACCTTTCTTCGTTCTTTCATCTACTAAAAAGTAATATCGGAATAATAAGAAATACAATTCCTCTACTACTTTCTGTTAACTTGTTTTACTGTTAGTGTACAATAAAGGTGACACGGTGGAAGAAATATTGCAATAATATATATGTACATTGCTCGACGGATTTCTGTATTTCATTCGGTTGAGATGTCTGAGAACCTCATGTAGACAAATATAGTATACATAGAACGACGTGACTTTTCATCAAGTCTAATACTTATAAAAATAAACAAATAGATAAATAAATGAATGAAAACTGATATGACCTAGAAGTAACAACGTGTAACCGAAAGAGATCACGTCGTTCTCCCTCAATAAGAAACAAGGTCATGTGACCGAAGAGCAACGTCACAGAAGAGTACAACTCCTCGTACCTAAATAAACAGTATACCGTACACTCGTACACCCTAGAAGGATCTGGTCCCTTGTTTGTGAACAAGTAAGGGACGTAACCTTTCACCTAAGAATTGGTTACCTGACGGTTCCTTCAGTATAGTAGTTGGAGTTTTGTCCCTTTCATTTCCCAAATTTTTATAAAGTCATTATTGTACATTTAAAATGAAGTTTTTCAACTGCGATTAAAAATAATACTAATTACCATAAAATAAATATTATATATCAATAGGCATTTCAATTTATATAAATAGGGACACCTGTCCCTAACACAATATCGAACGTATTGTATTTTGACATTTTAGGGAACCACCATATATAAGTTATGGTTATATACGATTTGTTTTCATAAACCTTCTATCACTTTTTCTCCATTATCATAAGGTTTCTACAATTGATCATCTTCTTTAAGATCCTACGTGTTCATTTTATGAATCAATCATCCTTCTTTTCTGTATTTATTAACCCGATATATCTTGACATCTCTTTTAACTTTTTTTTTTTAGGACTACACCCGCATCATGGACTACTATACCTAAATACCTATTACAACATTCTATACTGTTACCATAACCTTATTACATCCTCTTATAGAAACGTAAAATTTGAACGTACATCCTAATAAATACTTAACACTGTACAGACATGAAATCAACATTTACCCATTTTATTATGAATTCTAATATATCAATTCGGCCCTCACTCCTCGTTAAATCTCTCATGTCATATACAATACTCAAAAATTTCTTTTTTTATTTTTTATACCCACATATGTAAAAGGATCTTTTCCTTTCACGAAAGAAGTTGTTGGTAACAATTCATATATCCGATACCTAAAGGTTTATGTTAAATCACCTTAAATGAACCTTTTATTTCGTTATAATCGTTGTTTTTATAGAAAGGTATGATTACATTTTCAGTCTTATTTTTACTAAACGTTAAATGGGACTCAATTAAAACCTCCATATATAGAATTCAAATAAATCGTACACTGAGACCTATATAGAGATTTAACATATTTTAACTCCGACTGGAATTAGGGATCTCTTAAAAAAAGTTAAAAAGTTACAATCTTTTCCTGAGTCTAAGTGGTACAGAGGTTCCTTTGTTTGACTATTGTTTAGTCCCTTTCAACAGCAAAACCGGAGATATTTGTTTATTTTAGTAAAAGTAAATGGGAACGTTATCAAGAAAACATTAAAAAATACTGTTATAATTTTAAAAGATTCCCAAAAGTAACACTATAAATGACAAACGACCCGTAATACATCGGTATCTTTATAGATCGTTCAAGTATCATTTTATGTTTCGTCACTCCTTAACCACACTTACGTTATTGATTCGTTGGATTTTTTACCCGTCTTCTATGTTTATTTGTAAAAAAAAAGAAAGGGTTTCTTCTGTTGGCAATCAAGTCAAGTCAGCGAGTCAGCACAGGTTGAGAAACGTTGGGGTACTTAGTGTCGTTCGGTCCGGAGGGACAGGTAGTCGTTGTGGGCCTCAAGTGACTTTGAGTGGAGGTAACTCAACCACTACGGTAGGTCGGTAGAGTAGGAGACAACAGGGGAAGAGAAGGACGGGGGTTGGGGAGGATCGTAGTCCCAGAAAAGGTCACTCAGTCGAGAAGTGCACTCCACCGGTTTCATAGTCTTAAAGTCGGAGTCGTAGTCAGGAAAGTTACTTGTGGGTCCTGACTAGAAATCCTACCTGACCAACCTAGAGGAACGTCGGGTTCCCTGAGAGTTCTCACAAGAGGTTGTGGTGTCAAGTTTTCGTAATTAAAAAGTCTCGAGGCGAAAGAAGTGTCAGGTTGAGAGTGTAGGTATGTACTAGTGACCTTTTTGGTATCGGAACTGATCTACCCGGAAACAACCGTTTATTACAGAGACGAAAAGTTATGCGATAGATCCAACCAGTATTGAAAGGAAGGTTCCTTTTTCACAGAAAATTAAAGTACCGACGTTAGTGGTAGACGGTACTAAAACCTCGGGTCTTTTTATTTCAGACTGTGACAAAGGTGAGAAAGGGGTAGATAAAAGGTACTTCTCTACCCTGGCCTACGGTACTAGAAGCAAAAGACTTACAACTCGAAATTCGGTTGAAAAAGTGAGAGGAGAAAGTGAGAATAGCTCTCTGAAGAATAAAGGAGAAGTGAAAGACGGTATTCCAACCACAGTAGACGTATAGACTCCAATAACTATAAAGAGGTCCGTTAGAACTAAGGTCGAACACGAAGAAGGTCGGGTCGCAAAGAGTACTACATGAGACGTATGTTCAATTTATTCGTCTCTTATATGTCGGAACTGCCTGAGGAAAAGGATAAACTTGGTCAGATAACAGGGTACAGGTCAAGATTGAAACGAAGGACTGGATCTTCAACAGTCCTCCATGGACTTTTCTCAGAGTTGGAGTGATTAGTCTTTCTATGTCCAATTTAAGTGTCATTCTAGAATGAAGTATGTACAAGGGTACTAATAATAGTTTTTCTGTCCTTTGTTCACAATCGATTTTACATCTTTTTACACCCGTAAACACATCAAACATCCATACATTTAACTATAGTAATACCTTCGGTCGTGACTCTATAGAGTTTTTTTTAATTTTAATATTTATCCCAATGGAACAACAACAGTGTTTCAGAGAAGTCTGAACAACACTGGAGTACTTCATGTTATACTGTCCAAGGGACAGGGAGTCATAGAGTACAAACAACGAATTTTGAGTACAGGTGACTCAGTCACTATGGTAGGTTGATAGAGTAACAGACAACGGGGGAAGTTGAGGACGGGAGTTAGAACGGGTCGTAGTCCCAGAAAAGATGAATACCAGAAAAGATTTCGTTAAGTTTTCGTAGTTAAGAAACCTAAGTCGGAAGAAAAAAAATTATATTTAAATAAATAAAATTAACCTCCGATTAATGAAATGTTATGACATAACCAAAACGGTATGTAGATGTACTTATACGGTTCCCACATGAGCACAAGGGGTTGGACTTGGGGCAGGGCGGAAAGAGGGGTATGGCAGGGAGACCCACTAGGGTCACGTGGTTGGGGTTCGTAGGACATAGTACGTAGTTTGGACTTGACCCCTAGGTAAAGTTTATAGTATTATGTGTCCAAAGTTACAGTAAGAGGGTTTAGTAGACTGGGAACGGAAGAGAGAGTCTCAGGTTTTCTGACAAGATATGTAGACACAGAGAAAACGACAGAGCGTATGTCCCAATAGTAATTGTAGTAAGATTTAAGGTATATATACGTAATCATATGATATAACCACAAAAAGAAAGACCGAATGAAGTGAGACATATTATCCGAGGTGAAAGTAGATGAAGTAATCTTGACTAAGTTTGCATAAGAAAAATTACCGTCTCATTATGAGGTAACACATATACATGGTGTCGAAAGAATAGGTAAGTAGACCACTACCTGTAGATCCAACGAAGGTACAGGACCGATAACATTTGTCAAGACGTTACTTGTAACCCCATGTGAACAGAGAAAATTAAGACCAAAGAAGTCACACATACGGGTCTTCACCCTAACGACCCAGTATACCGTGAAGATAAAGGTCAAAAAATTCCTTAGAGGTGTGACAAGAGGTATCACCGACATGATCAAACGTAAGGGTGGTTGTCACATTCTCCCGAGGGAAAAGAGGTGTGGGAGAGGTCGTAAATAACGAACATCTGAAAACCTAGTGTCTGTAGGACTGACCACACTTTACCATGGAGTAACACCAAAACTAAACGTAAAGAGACTATTGATCACTACAAGTCGTAGAAAAGTACACAAACAATCGGTAGACATACAGAAGAAACCCCTTTATAGACAAATCAAGAAACCGGATAAAAAACTAACCAAGCAATTAAAAAGACCTTAACTCGAGGTCCCTAACGAACATATAAAAACTCTAATCAACAAACTGTCAACGAAGTAAACGATAATAAAAGGGGATAAGACTTCCGACAGAAAAGTGGAACGAATATTAAAGGAAACAACACATCTTCGAAAATTCAAATTTATCCAGGGTAAACAAATAAAAACGAAAATAAAGGTTATAAGCCTCTCCACCCAGTATCTCCTAGGACGACACTAAATACAGCTCCTCACAAAATGGATACAAGAGGAGATCCTTAAAATATCAAAGACCAGAATGTAAATCTGGAAATTAGGTAAAAGTCAAGTAAAAACACATACCACAATCTTTCACAAGATCAAAATAAGAAAATGTCCACCAACTGGTCAAAAGGGTCGTGGTGAACAATTTCTCTATTAGAAAAGAGGAAACATATAAGAACGGAGGAAACAGTTTCTATTCCACAGGTATCCACACACTTAAATAGAGACCCGAAAGATAAAACAAAGTAACTAGATATAAAGACAGAAACACGGTCATGGTATGACAGAACTACGGACACCGAAACATCATCTCGGATTTCAGTCCGTCCAACTAAGGAGGTCAAGGTAATAAGAAAGAGTTCTAACGAAACCGATAAGCTCCAAAAAACATAATAGTATGTTTAACACTTTAATAAACAACATTGAGACACTTTTTATGGTAACCATCGAACTATCCCTAGTATAACTTAGATATCTAATGAAACCCAACATATGAGTAAAAGTGATATAACTAAGAAGGCTAGGTATTTGTGTCATATAAAGAGGTAGATAATCGTAGGAAAAACTAAAGAAAGTGGTCACAAAATATCAAAAGATATATGTCCAGATAAAGAAATCCATCTGTATTAGGATTCATAAAATAAGAAAAACAACGTTACCACTTACTTTAACAAAGGAATTAAAGAGGTAGACAAAAGAGTTACAATCACATATTCTTACGGTCCCTAAAGACACACAATTATAATATAGGACGTTGAAATGATATAAGTAACTAAACGAGGTCATTAAAAGACCAACTCAGAAATCCCAAAGGATACATCTCCTAGTACAGTAGACGTTTGTTACTTTCAAAATGAAGAAGAAAAGGTTAAACCTAAGGAAAATAAAGAAAAAGACGAGATTAATGACACCGGTTTTGAAGGTTTAGATACAACTTATCATCACCACTCTCACCCATGGGAACAGAACAAGGACTGAAATCCCCTTTACGATAGTTAAAAAGTGGTAACTCCTATTACAAACGACACCGAAACAGCATATATCGAAAATAATACAACTCCTTTCGGAAACTGTTATAAGTTGTAGGTAAATACTATTTTTGGGAGGTCTTTCGTAATTCGGAAGAAATGCCAGGTTTAGAGTCTAGGTATGTACTGCTGACCTATTTGATGTCAAAACTGATATGTTTGGAAACGACCGTCTCTCTACAGAGATGAAAAGTTATCCCACAGTCCTAAACAGTGTTGAAAATAAGGTTCCTTGTTCATAGAAAACTAAAGATCCGACGTCAGTATTAGATGTGACTCAAACCTCAGGTTCTTTTATTTTAGATAGTGACAAAGGTAAAATAAGGGTAGGTAAACGATACTTCTCTACCTTGGTCCACGGGGCTAGAATCAAAAGAATGACGACTTAAAATTCATCTGAAAAAGTGAGAGAAAGAATTAGGAGTAATTCTCCGCGAAATCAAGAAGGATTGTATGATGATCAAAAGTAAGTTCAGAGTTACTTTCCGTTACGGTTTCTTAAGAGTTTGATGGTGTGTTAGTATGAGTAGAGTGTACGATCATTTAATTACGAGTTTTAAGTGGTTCGGTCCGAAGTCGTTATGCACTTGACTCTTTAAGGTCTAAAAGTTCAACCAAAATCTTTTCCGTCTCCTTGTTCTCTAGTTTAACGGTTGTAGGCGACTTAGTATCTTTTTCCTTCTCTCAAGGTCTTGTTTGTAGATACAGACGAAATGAGTATTACGGTTTCGAAAACTGAGACACCTAGTGTTATTTGACACCTTTTAAGACTTTCTCTACCCTTATGGTCTGGTGGACTGGACGGAGAACTCTTTGGATATAAGTCCAGTCCTTCGTTGTCAATCTTGACCTGTACCTTGTTGTCTGACCAAGGTTTGTCCTTTTCCTCATGCAGTTCCGACATATAACAGTGGGACGAATAAATTGAAGATACGTCTCATGTAGTACTCTTTGCGACCCGACCTTCTTCGTTTTCGATCTTAGTTTTAACGACCCTCTTTAAGTTAGTGGAGTCTATACGTCTATTGTGGTGGGAATACCGTCTTTCACTTCTCTTTGATTTTTCGGAGAACTACTTTTACTTTCTCCTCTCACTTTTTCAACCGAACTTCGAGTTGTAAGTCTTTTACTTCTAGTACCGTAGACCAGGGTAGTGAAGTACCTTTTATCTACCCCTTTGTCACCTTTGTCACAGTCTGAAATAAAAAAACCCAAGGTTTTAGTGCCGTCTACCACTAACGTCGGTACTTTAATTTTCTGTGAAAAAGGAACCTTCCTTTCAATACTGGTTGGATCTGTCGCATAACTTTTCGTCTCTGTAATGAAACGGTTGTTTCCGGGTAGATCAGTTCCGATACCAAAAAGGTCACCAGTACACACCTACTCTCTCAACCTGACACTTCTTTCGACTGACTGTTTCTTAACTACGAAAACTTGACACCACAATCTCTTGTGAGAACTCTCAGGGAACCTGACGTTCCTCTAGGTTGGTCAGGTAAGACTTTCTCTAGTCGGGACTCTACAGAAATCTTCCCTACTACGATTTTGACTTTGAGGTCAAGAAACCGGTGGAGTACACTTCTCAACTGTGTAACCTTTTCTGGGACTACGACCCTCCCTAACCCCCGTCCTCTTCTTCCCCTCCTATCTCCTACTCTACCGACCTACCATAGTGACTGAGCTACCTACACTCAGACTCACTTGAGACCCTCAACCACTACCTATCCCTCCGAAACGTACGACGTTAAGTATCCCAACGTTTCACATCCTGTGCTGATTTGCTGACTTGACTTGACTTGACTTGAATGACGGTAATCTCCCCTTAATAGACGTACAGAATTCAACAACTATAAAGAGGTCTGTTAAAACTAAGGTCGAACACTAAGTAAGTCAGACCGTAAACCGTACTACATGAGTCTTATACTCAAAATATTTAGTTTCACTTTCAGAGAGTCAGCACAGGGTGAGAAACGCCGGGGTACATGATACGTTATGTATTTTAAGAGGTATGGTCTTCTGACCTCACCCATCGGAAAGCGAAGAGGTCCCCTAGAAGGGTTGGGTCACTATTTTGCGTCAAGAGAATGTAAAGTCCGTATAAGAAAAAGTCGACTCGGTGTTCCCTTTGGGTAATCAAGTTATTCCTCCCACTGTTATATGTTGGAGTTTCATGAGAAAGGTTAAAACTTGGTCAGACAACAAACTACAGACTAAGATTGTTAACGAAGAACTGGTAGTGTGACCAAAGAGTTCTCCGCCCATTTAACCAGACTATAAGGGTAGAGTAATTCTTAAAAGATGTGAAACAACACTATGTGAGGTAGTCGCCGAGATCGTATCAGTTACTTCTTCTTCATCTACAAAAAAAAACCTTAAAAGAACGAAAAGGACACCAGGTTACGTACAACCGTTAAACTACAGACCAAGGAGACGGAAAAGATCTAACTCTAACATGTTAGACGTGTAAGAGTCAAGTACACGATAGTTTCGGATCGAATTTCCTAAAACTCGTAATGGAAAGTTCGTACACTTTACTCGTGTTAACATGACGTCAAACTCGTGAGAAACCGTAACGAAAGGAAACCCTAATCTTAAATTTGATTGACAAAAGTCAGGACACCGACGACGACCCAAAAGGTTTGAAAGACCATATAACTCACGTCGTGAAAGTTTCGTGGTAGAAGATCCTCAAATCAAGTCGACCTTAAGGTAGTGAAGGTGAACGAAACTAGTATTATTACCAATCTTGATGGAATACTAGGTCCTTAAGGTGAAGAGTCACAAATAGGGTTCTTTTATCTTTTGTGATTGAACCTTTCTGTATACGAAGAATACCAAAAACGTTTTAATAAATGTTATTGGTTCTCTGTCTTTGTTGAATTCACAAGTAACTATATATTTACCCATTTCTGAAACATTATACACATATATGCATAGTGTTAAAGATATATCTTTTGACATTCATCTTTGAGTATCAAAGACATCTACAGTTAAAAAAAAAAAAAAAAAAACGTGTTCCAAAATCTATTTCGATCGTAAAATCGAGTCCAATAATATCGTTTGATAGTATTTGACCCACTGACCATTTACTGGTTTTAAATAAAGAGTGTCAAAAGTTCTAATACCTCGATTGTACCAGTTCAAGACCACTCTCGTAAGAAAACCAAACGTCTGACGGTTGAACAAGAAACGGAAATACCGACTTTCATGTCTCTCCTTTGTTCGAGAAAACACTGAAGATTTCTGTGACTAGGGTAAGTACTCCCGAGGTGGGAGTACTGAAACAACAACGACGATTCAGCGAAGTCAGCATAGGCTGAGACACGTTGGGGTATCTGCCGTCAGGTGGTCCGAGGGGGCAGGGACTCTAAGAGGTCCGTTCTTATGACCTCACCCAAAGGGAAAGGAAGAGGTTACGTACTTTCACTTTTTAGATTCACTTCAGCGTTAGCACAGACTGAGAATCGCTGGAGTACCTGACATCGGATGGTCCGAGGAGGCAGGTACCCTAAAAGGTCCGTTCTCATGACCTCACCCCACGGTAACTTCATGAAGGGTTTTCAGGGTGGAGGATTACACTAGTGTTTCACCGTTTTTTTTTTCTTGTAAATAAATGTTTGAGTTTATTTGTCAGAGATAAATGGTATTTTTATTTTTTATTTTAATAGGTTTTAACATGAATGGTTAAGTAAAAAGTCATACTAAAGAATGAAATTTTGAATGGAACCATAATTATTACTTACATAATTTAGTTATATTATCATCAGGTACTAAAATTTGAAGAATTTTGAGAAACTTTAACAAAAAATTAAATAAATAATTTTTACATTGATGACAATCTAATTACAAATAGTCTGTTTGTTATGATCAGTCAATTCTTACATTGATGACAACTTAATTACAAATAGTCTGATTGTTATGATCAATCAATTCTTACATTGATGACAACCTAATTACAAATAGTCTGATTGTTATGATCAATCAATATATGTTTGTAAAAAAAGAGTATTAAAATTGTAATTTAACTTTACAATGTATCTTAATCAATTAACCATTTTTGTTTTTTTTTTCAGGTCGGTTTTATTTTTAAATACAAACATGGTATATATAATAACTACCAGTCTATACCGTATCAAAAAAAAGAAAAAAAAATCATCTGATTTTAATAATTTGTTCAAAGTCATCGGTTTTAAAATGTATTTCATACACTTAAACCTAAGACTTTTATAAATCCTTAATAAACATATAATTATAAAAGGATAGTGTAATTTCTTAATATTTATGTTGACGATAAAACCCCCTTTAAATCATTATAAGTTCAATGTTTAGTGTATAAATAAAGTCATTAGGTTAGATCAACTTTTCTTTCGTTCCTTTGAGGTCTTTTTTTTTTTAGATAAAAACGAAGTGATTGATACAATTTCGGAAACTGCAACATTTAGTGTGTTTCGACACCTTTTAAGGATTTCTCTACCCTGCTGGTATGATGGAGTGAACAGAGGACCTTTTGAACATATACCCAGTCCCCGTTATCAATCTGTACCTTTTTGACTAACGAAGTTTTGACGTGTACCGTAGGACGAATTAATCGAATTTAGGTCTACTTTACTTAGTGTTCGACGTTAGGTGTAATAGTCATCTTTAAAGTTGTTGGAGTCTATATGTATACTATAGTGAGATTACCGTTTTTCACTTCTTCTTGATTTCTTGGAGATCTACGACCACTTCCTCCTCCTGTTTTTCTACTGAATTTTGTTGGAATTCCTGAAGAGACCACCATGTCGACGATCCTTAGACAGACGGTTACGTCTCTTGTACCCAAGTTAGGGACCAGACCCTTACAAGGTGTACGGTTTCCAGTTGATTCGGACACACGGTGTTGACGACCTCCGGTACACGAGATCTCAGACGTACCGTGTTGTCTCTTCGGTGGTGTTACTCTATAGGTACGTGACGTTGGTCTCTTTCTGACGTGTGTCGTCGTTTCTGGGTCGTGTCATTTTTATTTATTTATTTTTATTAAGTCGTACTTTATTCTAGTACCGTAAGACAGGGTAGAGAAATACCGTTTATCTTCCCCTTTTTCACCTTCGTCACTGTATAAAATAAAGGAACCCGAGGTTTCAGTGACGTCTACCACTGACATTGGAACATTAATTTTCTATGAACGAGGAACCTTCCTTTCGATACTGTTGAATCCGTCATACAATTTTTCGTCGACGACGACGACGACGACGACGACGATGATTTAGCGAAGTCATGACAGACTGAGACACACTGGGGTATCTGCCGTCGGGCAGTCAGAGGGGGCAGGGACTCTAAGAGTTCCGTTCTTGTGACCTCACTCGACGGTAAAGGAAGAGGTTACGTACTTTCACTTTTCACTTTCACTTCAGCGAGTCAGTACAGGTTGAGAAGTGCTGGGGTACCTGACGTCGGATGATCCGAGGAGGTAGGTACCCTAATTTTTCGTCTCTGTAGTGAAAAAACTTGTTTACAGGCATATCAGTTTCGATACACAAAAACAAAAACAAAAACAAAAGGAAATTAGTACGTACCTACACTCTCAACCTGGTATTTTTCGGACTGCCGACTTCTTGACTATGAGAATTTGACACCACGACCTCTTTTGAGAACTCCAAGTGAACCTGATACTTCTCTAGTTTGGTCAGTTAGGATTTCCTTTAGTTGGAACTCATAAGTAACCTACCTGACTACGACTTCGACTTTGAGGTCATGAAACCGATGGACTACATCTTAACTGGGTGACCCTTTTTTGGAATACGACCCTTTCTTACTTTCGTTTGTCTCTTCCCCTACTATCTCCTACTATATCAATCTTTCATAGTGTTTGAGTTACCTGTACTTAAACTCGTTTGAGACTCTCTATTCACTTCCTGTCCTTTCAGATCACACGATGACAGGTAAACCAGTGTTTCTTAGTCTCATTTGTTGTAGTTTTATTAGATTAAATATTTACAGTAGTCATACGTTCTATTATAACACAAGTGTGTTAGCGATTATGGAAAGACTTAATAATTATGTTCTTCACTTTGTTTCTGTTCTTTTATTTAGTATAAAGAAGGTAAGATTTTAAAATCGGTACCCAGTTTATGTTTGTAACTTTATATCTTAAGTGGTTAGTCACTTAAAACAATTTATTCACGTAGATCTTTGAGTGAAAAACCATCCATGTTTTAAGACTTATCTAAACTCTAACTTTCTTCCTTCATGAGTTCTTCTTTTGAGAATTTTTTTTTTTCTTTTTTCTATCTTCTAATACGGTAAAAATGGGTTGTCTTTTATCTAGAGGTATTTAGTGGTTAGTTAAATGTCTCTAATAGTTCACTGTCTTGGATCTCGATTTAACATTTACCCCTAACTGTAATATAAAATCTTTGTTTTTGTTTTAAGTCAAATCAAGTCACGTCAGTGAGTCAGCACAGGCTAGGAAACACTGGGGAACTTAGCGTCGTGCGGTCCGGAGGGACAGGTAGTGGTTGAGGTCCTCAAGTGAGTCTGAGTGCAGGTAGCTCAGTTACTACGGTAGGTCGGTAAACTAGGAGATAGCAGGGAAAGAGGAGGACGGGGGTTAGGGAGGGTCGTAGTCTCAGAAAAGGTCACTCAGTTGAGAAGTATACTCCACCGGTTTCATGACCTCAAAGTCGAAATCGTAGTAAGAAAGGTTTCTTTAGGGTCTCGACTAGAGGAAGTCTTATCTGACCAACCTAGAGGAACGTTAGGTTCCCTGAGAGTTCTCAGAAGAGGTTCTTCACCTTTTAATGTTAAACTTTTTGTCTCTTAGTCATATTAAGATAACGGTGAAACCTAAGTGGAGATCTTTATCTCTTTTCACCAAAATATGGTGGGTCCATGTGAAAGACCACTGTTTCAAAAGGTCAGAGACTGACCACTTAGGTCATCCGTGTTGTTAACCTTTGGAGATGTTGAATTCTCAATCAAAAGTCCTTTACTCTTTTAGTACTTTTACTCGTTCACAATTTGAACACGAAATAAATACACGACACCTACTTAGTCGTCTATTGCATTTGACAAGTTTTCTATTAACTTTTTCGTGTTCAATATACCTAATTTCGTTTATAACTTTACTTAATATTTAAATAAATAACGGAATTCTAAAATATAGGAAACATGAAAATTAAGAAAATATTAACCAAACTAAGGAAGATTAACTCGAGAACTATTTTCTATGACAATGTTTACAGGTATCAAATAGGAAAACTATTCGATGAAATTACCAAGTCATCGACACTAATTGAGACATAATACCTATTTGTGGTTCTGACTGAGATATCGTGTCTCTTGATACAAGTCATAGGATACTATTTGGTATTTCCTTTTCTTATAATTTTGTTTGTTCTTTTTGTTACATCGTTACATATATATACAAACCGACTTAGTGAACCGACGGTCGTCTTTAACCGTGTTGTAATACTTAGTTGATATGAAGTAAATAAAATTTACCACACGAAATTTTATTTTCGCATTAGTAAGACTTTTTTATTTGTGGTGTTGATGGAGGGGGGTTTTTTTCGGACAAAATATTAAGAGATACCGAATTTAGATACAAAACCGAGACTCTTGTAGACTCTAGTCTCACTCTGTAAATGAGAGGGGTTAGGGAGAATGTAAAATGAAAAAATTTATTATTTGATTTTACTAAAATAAAAATTATTTTTTGATTTTACTAAAAAATTTATTTTTCGATTTTACTAAAAAATTTATAAGTTTAGTTCGAAGTATGGGTTTAGTTCGATAATAGGTTTAGTTCGAAGTATAAGGACTAATGACTTATACCATCTAAAATTAAACGTGTCATCCTAAAAGGAACCATATAAGTGTCATCTTAGTCCTCTTTAATTCGTTCGTTCAAGGTAAAAGTCACGAGGATACATAGACATCTCCTTGGTACAACTTTTTCCTTGTTCGTCTTTCTATTCGTATTAATGTTATCTGGACATAACTAGACAGTAATCTACCTTTTTCTCTTTAAAGTCACCTTTATAATGTCATGTTCACAGATAATTCTTTCCGTTTCTTTCAGATTAGTCTTCTTTTCAACATCTGTGTATACCAGGTTGTCAAAGATTGAGGTTGTGAAAGGGTTAGACAGTTAAGTCTCAGTAAAAAGCTAATAAGGGATGACTTACCGGGACAGAGACCCGAAAAGACTAAGGGAACGAGAACGTTATAGACGTAGAAGAAAGATATTAACGAAAAGGTTTTACGACTGAAGGATGTTATCACTGAAATGACCACCGAAGGGACCACCGAGTCAACCATTTCTTAGACGGGCGTTACGTCCTCTGGGTCCAAGTTGGGTACCAGTCCTTATAAGGGACACCCTTCTTTACTGAATGGTGAAGTCATAAGAACGGACCTCTTAAGGTATCTGTCTTCTCGGAACACCCGATGTCAAGTACCCTATTGTTTCACAACCCGTGCTTACTCACCAATTGTGTGTAATATTATCGTGCAGTTAAAAGGAAGAAAAAGAAACATCCAACTGGTCTCAATTTCTTAAGTGTCATTCGAAACGAGAACGGTTGGAAAATGGAAAAAGTGATTGAACTTCGTCTTATCATGCACTTTTCTCGACGGTTTTTTCACCTGTTCTGGCACCCTCTTTAAGACTGGACGGGGACGGACCTAGGTAAGGACATTTCCTACTCCTTTCAGTCGTGACGACCGCTTGTAACCATCCCATGACTCATATTTCCACGGGAAGAGAGTCGAGTGTAAAACGTCTGTCCGAACTTCACATTAACAAACGTCACGAGAACTACCCAGAATACGAAAGTCGGGACGGAAGTAAAGGTAACAACTTTCTATCAATTTGAAAACACCAGTACCTGAGAAGACTCTACCACCTAATAAAAAAACCAGGGGTTTCCCAAACGTAGTTACTTCCTCTTTTTAAAAACAGTCTTCCTAAGTTGTGTGATGTACACCTTCGAACGTCACACACATACATCCACATACACACATACTTCTGATAAAGATGTCGAAGTAGACCGTGAAGGACTTCGTACCTTTCTTTTGGAATTTAACTACAATAGTCGACCCCTATTCCGTACATATGAGAATTCTAAAGTCCAGGAGACACACTGGAGACCATCGAAGTATTAACGTAGTCTAAGTGATCGCTGGGTTTGAATTTTTCGAAGGGAAAGAACGTAAAACCGTTCTTTTTTTACATCTCAATATTCCGTAAAAGAGGGGGTTAGGGGCGGTACTTCATATATTTCAGATTAGAGTGAAGACAAACAAATGTAAAAAGGTTTACTCATCTTTTTGATGAGAGATAATACTGTATAAAAATATCCTAGTAACTGAAATACATCCAAAAGTGAATAGGAGATGAACTTGTTAAAATAATAAATACGAGGAATCGATGAACCATCCACTTTCCTTAGTAAAAACCGATCTTAGACTCGATCCTACGGATTAGATTACAGGAGCCTGACTCTACCATTAAGTAGTGGACAAATTCGTCAATTCGGGAATAGGAAGGGAGAACCCTTGGAAAGTAACTTTCCCTAACAGGTAGATTTTCTAGGAACAAAAACGTAAAGGTCTCAAGTCGGAGTCCGTCTCTCTTCACCTCTGTATCCTCTTTTCGTCTCTATAGTATCTTCCGTTATCCCGAGATCAGAAGTCTCTCTCTTCTATGTAAATTAGGAACGTGAAGGAACGGTTATAGTGTATAAAGGACCACCGAGTCCACCATTGCTTAGACGGACGTTATGTCTTCTGGACTCAAGTTAGGGACCCAATCCTTCTAGGGGATCTCTTCCTTTACCGATCGGTGAGGTCATAAGAACGGACCCCTTAGGGTACCTATCTCGTCGGACCACCCGATGTCAGGTATCCCAACGTTTCTCAACCTGTACTGACTCACTGATTGTGAAAGTGAAAACGAAAGGTATATGAATTCCAGGCATTTCAGTTCCCATGTTAAAAAGGTTCTCAGTACATCCCTACACTTGTAACCTGGTATTTCTTCCGACTCGTGGTTTCTTGACTACGAAAATTTAACGTCGCGACCTCTTAGGGAACTCTTGGAATACTCTTGGGGAGTCCGACGTTCCTATAGTTCGGTCAGTTAGGATTTTCTTTAAGTACAACTTATAAGTAACCTTCCTGAGTACGACTTTGATTACGAGGTAATGAAACCGGTGGACTACACTTCTCGGTTACTGGGACCACAAGTCTTTCTAACTCCCTTCCTCCTCTTCCCCCACTGTCTCCTAATCTACCGACGTATCCTAGTGAATGAGTAATTTGTACTCAAACTCGTTTGATACCCTATATCGCTTCCTGTCCCTTAGGACCACGACTTCAGGTACCCCAGTGTTTCTTAGTCTGTGTCTAATCGTTGACTTGTTGTTGTTGTTTATATGAATTACGATGATATCTTTGATGAACTTCGTGAGAGTACGTAATACATTCGAGAAGTCAAGTCAAGTCAACGAGTCAGCACAGGCTGAGAAACGCTGGGGTACTTAGCGTCGTGCGGTCCGGAGGGACAAGTAGTGGTTGAGGGCCTCAAGTGAGTCTAAGTACAGGTAGCTCATTTACTACGGTAGGTCGGTAGAGTAGGTGACAACAGGGGAAGAGGAGGACGGGGTTGGGGAGTGTCGTAGTTTCAGAAAAAGTTACTCAGTTGAGTAACGTACTCCACCGGTTTAATGACCTCAAAGTCGAAGTAAGGAAGGTTTCTTTAGGGTCCCGACTAGAGGAAGTCTTACCTGACCCACCTAGAGACACATCAGGTTCCCTGAGAGTTCTCAGAAGAGGTTGTGGTGTCAAGTTTTCGTAGTTAAGAAACCACGAGTCGGAAGAAGTGTCAGGTTGAGAGTGTAGGTATGTACTGGTGTCCTTTTTGGTGTCGGAACTGATCTGTCTAGCATCAGTCGTTTCATTGCAGAGACGAAAACTTATACGATAGATCCAACTAGTATTGGAAAGAAGGTTCCTCATTCGTAGTAAATTAAAGTACCGACGTCAGTGGTAGACATCACTAAAACCTCGGGGGGTTTTATTTGAGACTGTGACAAAGGTGACAAGGGGGTAGACAAAGGGTACTTCACTACCCTGGTCTACGGTACTTGAAGCAAAAGACTTACAACTCCAAATTCGGATGAAAAAGTGAGAGGAGAAAGTGAAAGTAGTTCTGCGAAAAATCGAGGAGAAGCGAAAGACGGTATTCCGACCACAATAGACGTATAGACTCCATTAACTATAAATAGGACCGTTAGAACTAAGGTCGAACACGAAGAAGGTCAGGTCGCAAAGAGGACTACATGAGACGTATATTCAATTTATTCGTCCGACTGTTATATGTCGGAACTACATGAGGAAAAGGACAAACGTTGGTCAGTCAACAAGGTACAAGTCAAGATTGACAACGAAGGACTGGACGTACGTCCAAAGAGTTCTCCGTCCAGTCCACCAGACCATAAGGGTAGAGAGAGTCTTAAAAGGTGTCAAATAACACTAGGTGTGTCAGTTTCCGAAACCGTATCAGTTATCTTTCGTCTTTATCTACAAAAAGACCTTGAGAGAACGAAAAAGGTATTAGGTCGTCTACAACCGTTAAACTAGAGAACAAGGAGACGGAAAAGATTTTGGTCGAACTTGTAGTCCTTCAAGTGTCAAGTGCATAATGACTTCGGACTGAACTTTTTAAAACTCGTAATGAAATGGTCGTACACTCTACTCACGTTGACATGACATCAAACTCGTAAGAAACCGTAACGGATAGAGACACTCACCTTACTTTACACTGGAAAAAGTCAGGACACCGGTGACGACTCGAAAGGTTTAAACGACCGTATAACTCACGTCGTGAAAGTGTCGTAGTAGAAAGTCCTGAACTTTGTCGAGTTGACCTTACGGTAGTGAAGGTGATCGAAACAAGTATCACTACGAAAGATTCCGGGTGAACTGAAGTGTAAGGTCCTACAGACCGAGATCAACTCACTAGTACGGTAGTACTAATAGACCCAGTACTTCTAGAAAAAACATGTCAAGAAGACACATAATAACGGTGAAGAAGAATTATAGAAGACGAAGACAATCAAGGTATGGTAAAGACAGGAAACAGATCGGGTAGAAACGTACTTTACAAGGGAACCATAGAGATTAAAAGAACTTCTCTAGAGATCAGAAAGGGTAAGACAACAAAAGGAGACAAAGAAACGTAATTAGTGACTTCTTCCGAAAGAACAAAGAAGAACGATAAGAAACCTTAAGACGTAAGTCTACGAATATAGAAAGAAAAAGAGGAAACGAAAAACGGACAGAAGAAAAGTGTCGATAAACATTCCGGAGGGGTCTGTCGGTAAAACGAAAAAACGTAAAGAAAAGGTACCCCTACCAGAACTAGGGACAGAGGACATGTTACCGTGATTGGAGTAAGGTATCAAGTAGTCCGTGAGAGAGATAGTCTAGATCCGGGAATTTAGATAAAAAGTGAAGGTGACATATTAGTATTTCTAAACTAAATCCAGTATGGACTTACCAGATCACCAAAAGGGATGAAAGAAGTTAAATACAGACTTAAACCATTATTCTTCAGTACTCGACTCGGTGTCAGTCGAGGACCAGAGCAAAAAAAAAAAAAAAAAAAAAAAAAAAAAAAAAAAAAAANAAAACCACAACTGGTAGACCACTACAGGTACACATCTCAGAAGAGAACACAACAACCTTCTCCCACAAACGATACTGGTTACGTAAAAGAACCGTTTTGAGATAATAAGAAACGGGAAGAAGTAAGATGTAAGGTTCCGGTTTAAACGGACAATGAGGTCCACAAAGAACTGGAGGATGAAAACGTAAGGTCAGGGGACATTACTTTTTCTGTATAAAAAATCCACAATCAAAATTTTCCAGAACATCCAGGAATAAGAAAGATGAGTAAGTAAGAGGATATCTTAAAAGGAGGAGAAAACGAATTATTGTAAGAAATTCAATAACGGAAGATCGATTTAACATCATACATGGACTACAAATGAAGAGGTTCTGTTTTGAGGGATTGTTAGGAAAGGAGATAGGAAGTAAAGTCTTTCTTCTAGCGTCGTGTTATTGGATTTCCCGGTGGTCTTGTACAATGTATTGGTGGACTATAGTCGGGATTATTAGAGTTGAGAGATTCTCCTTTCTTTTTATATTCTGATATAGTTATAGGTGGGAATCGATGTCGGGAAAAATGGTGAGACTTTGAGATTACGGGGAAGGATAAAGGGTTCATCCCCTCGTGTTAGAACTCCCGTAATGGGACTACACCGGGTAAAACGTACCGATTCATTATTTCGATGAGGAAAGATGAGGAGGTTTCAAGACAGAGGTGGAAAGATAAACCGTGGGTACTAGTCTTCGACTCCAAAACCCACTATAATTGAACGGTATCTGAATAGTCGGAATTGTGATTTTCACTATCACTAGGACTACTTCTTTCTGATTGCATGTATAAATTAAAAATTTATTTAATCTCAAATGTCTCCTGTTAGATACTATATCTATCGTAAGGGATCTCTTGTCATTCGATCTTCTCGATAAAACGTTTAGTAAGAGAGAGTAACTGACAAAAACGACGACAACGATTTAGTGAAGTTAGCACAGTCTGAGACATGTTGGTGTATCTGTCGTCGGGTGGTCCAAGGGGGTAGGGACCCTAAGAGGTCCGTTCTTGTGACCTCACCCAACGGTAAAGGAAGAGGTTACGTACTTTTACTTTTCACTTTCACTTCAGGGAGTCAGCACAGGTTGAGAATCACTGGGGTACCTGACGTCGGGTGGTTCGAGGAGGTAGGTACCCTAAAAGGTCCGTTCTCATGACCTCACCCCACGGTAACGGAAGAGACGAGTGACTGTCAAAAAAAAAAAAAAAATTATATTTAAATAAATAAAAAAATTTAAATAAAATTAATGAAATTTATAACATGACCAAAACGGTATGTAGTTGTACTCAGACGGTATCCAGTCTCACCGACACTAGGTTTTTCAGATGTTCGTTATTTGTGACCTCTCCCACACCTTTTCTCCCTTGAGAGAATGTGACAACCACCATTACTTTTGATCATGTCAGTGATACCTCTTGTCACACCTCTAAGGAATTTTTTGACCTTTATATTGATGGAATACTGGGTCGTTAGGGTGACGACCCGCATGTGTGGCTCCTTTGGTCTTAACTTTCTCTGTGCACATGGGTTTACAAATAGCGTCGTGATAAATATTATCGGTCCTGTACCTTCGTTGGATCTACAGGTAGTCGTCTACTTACCTATTCTTTCAACACCATGTATAATAAGTAACTGACAATTCACTGGTATTTGTGGAAGTAGACGAGGTCAATTAAGCCCTCGATAATCTGTTGGTAAGTTTAGTTTTATAACAACCTGTTTATTTTGTTAGGACGGTTATTTTCATGATATAAAGTCATGTCTTCTTTTTCTTCTATGTTAAATAATAACTCATTATAGTTGACCCTTTTTTTTTTTCGTGTACTCTGAACACTCAATTCACAATAAACCCCGTTTTACCTCTAATATCGTACTCTCTGTCGAAGATTATCAAGACTCTTTAACGACGTTTCTTCATTCCTGACTTACAGTCATAATATATACTTAAATGACTTTCCCCTATTCACGTCAATTCATGTGTCAAATTGTCTTCCAACGACGATTAGAGTACTTCCAATGACGATCAACTCCACGTCTATAGAGATGATTAATATATTATCCGTTCCTACACCTGAGTATTTTTAAAGAGGACTTTTATAGATTAATAGACTTCCGGTCCTCTGTCACTAGTTTTGGTAGGGGTTCATTTTCCGTTTTCCCGTTTTATCAACAGACTGATCCGACATGTTTATTGACCCTTTTATTTTCACTTTCCGTTTCCTCTTTTCCTTTCTACGTTGGAACACTTACGTTTCTAGGTTTCTTGTCGTTCCTCTCCATTCTTTCGGAAGAATTCATTTGTTACGTTTCTTCATCTCCTCTTCTTATTTTACCCTTTATGATCTCTAGAGAAGTTCTTTTAATATCTGTGTTTCCCTTATAAAGTACGTTTCTACCCGTGTTTTGTTTCCTGTCTTTTAACACCTAGATTGTCTTGTCTTATCTAATTCTTCTCCACTGTTCTTACGTGTCTTGATGTGTGTGTGTTTTTACAAAATTACTGGGTCTATTGGTACTATCACATCAGTGAGTGGATCACGATCTGTAGGACCTCACACTTCAGGTCACCCAGAATCTTAACAATGATGTTTTTTTCGATCACCTCCACTACTGTAAGGTCGACTCGATAAAGTTTAGGGGTTTATACTATGACAATTTCACCATATGAGTTATACGATCGTTTAAACCTTTTGAGTCGTCACCGGTGTCCTCCTCTTTTAGACAAAGGTAAGGTCAGGGTTTCTTCCCGTTACGGTTTGTTATATGTTTGATGGTGTGTTAACGTTAGTAAAGTGTACGATCGTTCCATTACGAGTTATAAGAAGTTGATCCGAAGTTGTCATGTACTTGGTTCTTGAAGGTCTACATGTTCAACCTAAATCTTTTCCCTCTCCTTGGTCTCTACTTTAACGGTTGTAAGTAACTTAGTATCTTTTTTGCTCTCTTAAGGTCTTTTTTTGTAGACGAAGTAACTGATTCTATTTCGGAAACTGACACCTAGTTTTGTTTAACACCTTTTGAGACTTTCTTTTCCCTTATGTTTTGGTAGGATAGACGTAGAACTCTTTGGACATACTTGGTATGTACCTTGTTACCTGACGAAGTTTTAACTCTTTCCTTATACAGTTACGACATATACCAGTGGGACGAATAAATTGAGTATACGTCTCTTATAGTACGTTTTACGGTCCCAAATACTTCGTGTTCGACCTTAATTCTAATGACCCCCTTTATAGTTATAAGAGTCTATACGTCTACTGTGGTGAAATTACAGTCTTTAACTCATCTTTGATTTCTAGGAAAACTACTTCGACTTTCTCCTTTTACCTTTTTGACCGAATTTTGAGTCGTAAGTTTTTTCCTTCTAGTACCGTAGGTCAGGGTAGTGAAGTACCGTTTATCTACCCTTTTGTTACCTTTGTCTCTGTCTGAAATAAAAGAACCCGAAGTTTTAGTGACGTCTACTACTGATATCAGTACTTTAATTTTCTATAAACAAAGAACCTCCTTTTCGATACTGGTTGGATCTATCTCATAATTTTTCGTCTCTATAACGAAACGGACGTTTCTAGACACATCAGTTTCGATACAAAATAAAACGAAAAAAAAAGGTCATCAATAAATATCTCACTATCAACCTGTTATTTCTCCCGACTCACAGTTTGCTGACTGAGAAACTATGACACCACAACCTCCTTTTAGAACTTTCGGGGAACCTGACGTTCCTATAGTTTGGTCAGTTAAGATTTCCTTTAATTAGAACTCGTAAGTGACTTCCTGACAACGACTTCGACTTCGAGGTTGTAACTCCGTTTTTAACAATCCATCAATCACATCCCAACTCCCGGAGTCAAAATAAGATTAAAGTTAAAATTAAAGTTGAATAAGGGAGTGTATCTGAAAAACGAGGTAATTAGGTTTCGAGGTAAAAGATCCGTAAGTCTCCTTACGGAGGGACCAGACCACCAAGTATTTTATAAATTTGGGTCCTATTCTGTTAGTAATTGACGACAGGTCAAATAGTTCCTCTTGAGGTCTATCCAGTAATTGAGAATTTGTATGTAGACCAGGGATTTATTACCAGACACAAGAACTCTTTCACAACTCCCTACCGTAGTGTATCAGACCCTTTCGACTCTTTAACCCTTGGTTTTCTTCCGGTACTTTTACTGTTTGACAACCACGTTGTAAGTTTCACTAACCAATTTTTGACAATCCCCTTCGTGTGACTGACTTTGGTGGGTGGGACCCTTCCGTGGTATAAATAATTGGTAGACGTACTCGACAAAATACTGTCCTCCAGGACCATTCCTTGTGTCTTGATTATTCGGTGGTGGTCGACCTTCTCAAGCCCTTTCTAGTTTTCCTCCGTGGTGTACAGGCTGGTGAAGGGTCTTAGGAGTGACCGTAGGTAGAACCTACTTGTTCCCCTCGTGGTAGTACTTCCTGAGACTCAGTTTTACTAACCGATTTCCGTTGACCCTTTGATTAGGGTAGTGGTATTTTGGTGTATCACCAAGGGAGTGGGATGACGAGAGAAGGGTCCGTGGGAAAGGTTATTTTAGAGAACGAAACAGTCGTATACACAGAGGAGTCTGTTAAGTAAAGGTTCACAATCTCTTCCCCGGTGAAAGTCCGGGACCTTACCCAGGGCAAAGGACGTTTTTTTACTGTACACAATTTCAAAAATTCATCAATCTTCTCCTTTTTCCTCAGGTCTCACCACCACCGATTTACCTTACTCCACACCGATCAAAAACACTCGACCCACTAAAGTATACAATTGCTCACCCTCCTAGTAGGGTTGGTAACCCCTTGTTGAGTGAGGAGGTAGAAACGACGGGACCTGGACAGGACGGTGGACCCACACAGTAAATCGAATGTCTAACCCCTAGTTCCAAATCAACTTAAACTGAACAGTAGAACCTAGGTAAACTAAAATTAGCCAAATACAGTACGGGAACGGGATACAGTAGAAAGTTTCCAACACGGGACGTGGGAAGGGAGGACAAAGTACAAGAAAAGGACTCGGGACAGGTTCGGGTGTCACAATAGAGATGTTAGAAGACCTCCTTATTGGTCTTTTATCGACCAGGAAATCTCCCTTTATGACATATTGTGGGTGAGGGAGATATATCAGTCTGGAAGTAGAAGGTACAAAGGATGTTGTGCCCTTTGTAGTCGTAGATAGTCACTTGGGTGATCTCGTCCTCTGTCCGTTTGACACGGACAATCTTCAAATAGACAACCGTAGGGAAGTTTCCGTTAACCCGAAGGTCCCTATTACAAACGGTGAAACACTCTATCGGTGCGACCAGTAAAACAGGGTTTGGGAAGGCTGATTCTGTATACTTCCTTGAGACGGCATTCATACCCCAACAACATCCGGGAATTTCACTCGGATAATCCATTTACCACAATCCGTTTCTGTTGGTTGTCTTTCTTGGGGGGGCACTTCCGAGTGGAGGGTGTTGAGGGTTCAACAGACCAAGAGGAAGAAACATAGGTTTGCACGGGGGTATAGACCCTCATGGAGGAGGTGTTTTCGGTCGAGCTCATAGAGGGAATCAGCTTTGACCTCCTCTTAAGCCTGTTTGGGTCCAGGTATTCGGAAAGAGAGAGAATCTTGATTCTAGTTTGTTCTGGACCCTTCGATATGTCTACTGGATCCGTTTATATATCTATGTAAGGTTGTATAATGACGTCGGATGACTCCTGTAGTACCAGTATAAATCAGTTTGAAACAGACTGGGACTCGTAAGATCCCAAAATTTCCTTCGGGCTTCCATACGTTGTCCCGAAGTGTACAGTTTACTATTTATGGGTCATCCCCTTTGACGTCAGGGGAGGAGTATAGTATTAGCCTTAATATTACTGGGACTTGTGTAGACCTTTCCCTAGTAATAGACTAGATACACTTCCGTCCTGACTTTCGTCGGGTCATTTTCTATTAGTCGATTCGGGTCCAGAGTCGTTATTAAGTCGTAGGGTTACTCTTGGGATAACGGGAAGACCTTTCCGATTTTATCCGGGAGGTTTTCAAATGGTTAGACCTGACTCTGAGAATACTCCCTGTCCACTAAAATTTTCTCTTTAAGGACAGAGTCACACATAGTCTGTAGTCCTATTTCAATGTTGTCGATGTTGTCGTCCTGGGACGTCGGAGAAATCTACTCTACCAGGTCTGTCGGTGGTTATGGAAAGTATTGTCTTTTGTCCTCTTCCATCGGTTCCGGGTCCTCTCCCTCTTTTCCTTTCTCTGTTCCGTACGGGTCTACGACCGGTGGGAGGTCCCTTTGGGATACCGTTTGGGACTCAGGAACTTCCTGTTTCTTTCTTTCACTTTCACTTTCAGCGAGGTAACACAGACTGAGAAACGCTGAGGCACCTGATATGTCAGGTAACTTAAGAGGTCCGGTCTTATGACCTCACCCATTGAGAACGCAAGAGGTCCCCTAGAAAGGTTGGGTCCCTAGTTTGGACCAGAGGGTGTAACGTCCGTCTAAGAAATCGTCGACTCGGTGTTCCCTTCGGGGAACTTCCTGTTCCGTGGTCCGTTTACGAATTAGACATCTGTCCGCTCAGTAACCCTGTTTCTCACATGTTTGGCACCGTTCAGAGGATTTTACTAAACGATGTTTACGGTAGTTAACTCTGTGACCCGCCGTGAGACGGGAGTCCTGGGTTCTCGGAGTTCCAGTTCACGGTTCGGAAGGAAGTACTACCAAGTTGTCCTGACTTCACCGGGAGAGGTCGGTCGGACGGAAAGTGTCTATTGGTAGTACCTCGACCTCGGTTCCCACGTTGACCTACACCGGACATTCAGGCTCTTAAAGAACCAACTGTGTCCCCAATGGATGAGACAGGACTGGAGGATGACGTCTCGGTAGAGGTGGCTTTGGACATGATAAAACCAACGATGTCCCTTTTTTGTAATGTTTTCTAAGTGAGCTCGTGAAGAAGTAACGACCCTACCTGTTTATAAAAGGGTGGTCAAAGGTCACCAGGGACTCACAGGGTGAGAGAAAGACCCCTCTCTAGAAAGGACGGAAACTTTAGAACGTCGATTACGTCAGGACTGTCTTCTACGAAATTTTGAGAGAGAATCCCCGTTTGATAAAAATTGTCGGTGGTTCACTTTGTCAAGGACTTACCCTCTCCGGAAAATACCTACAGACTAGTTTCCTACGAGTCTATAGTGCGTCACGACTACCTTTTAGGTCCGGAGTGATATAGGGGAACACTTTAAAAATTGGGTAGATGGGAGGACGGATGGGGATTCCCGAGAGAGGGGAAAGCAAGAACGGATCTTTGGAACCTGGTGACCTTTTTTTTTTTTTGGGACTCTCCCTAACAGTCTTCTAGGAGACTGGTCAGGACTCCTTTAGACTATGTGACTACGTTCGTAGAAACAGAACCTACCTTTTTCTTCTCGACCTATACGTCATCAGAGGTTAAAACTCTAGTGTCTCCGATTTGGAGACGGTGGTCCATGAAGTCGGGTTAATCGACTCGAGTATCTGGACTGAGCTCCAAAGCTCGACCCTTTTCCTTTTTATCATCGGTAAATGTGACTGAGGTTTATACGGAAAGATCACGATGTACGTGTACGACGAAAAACCTTTCTTTCTCGGGTGAACCGGTGGGCTCCCAGGGGTTAGTTTATACCACTAGTTTAGGACTCTGAGAACCTCCGTCAGGTAGACGGGTAACTCCAAAGTCAGAGGGTGACATTTCCTGTGGTTTTTCCTTCGTGTCTTCACCGTGTTCCCTTGGTTCGTCGACTAGTCCGTCGATTCTCTCTTCGTAATGTCTTGTTTCTGGATTATCCCCAACGGTGGAATCCAGGTGTCTGACTAAACCGTCTTTGTGGAAGTATATGACTTCCACTTTGAGAATTTCGATTTTCACTCCCGAAAGTTCTTCTAATATACCCCACCAAGGTTTCCCTCCCCGAGGAAAAAGACGGACCCTTGGACGTTACCTTCAACCAATTGAGGAATGAACGGTGATAAGTAAATCCCCTCTTCCGGAAGGTTCCTGATGATCTTTCTAGGAAGTCTCCCTGTCCGGAGGTTTGCTGATATTCCGTTCTCCAGAGGAGAACAGGGTGAACGGTTAATTTGTTGGGGGTTCCTCGAGCTTCTGGGGTCGACCGGGTCGGACAGGTTACTGCACCCTGGATGGGTCCTCTCCTGACCGTCTACCTGAAGTGGGTCTACGGTCAAAGGGTTCACATATTTGTGGATGACCAGTACTATCTACGTAAGTGTCCTACCTAACTTCCGAAACGTTGGGTCTGACTCTTCCGATTCCTTCACTATTCTTTTTACGAGGTACTTTTAGTAAGGCTCTAAACCAGACGGGTCAAGTAATGTTTCACTGTTACGTTGTAGTAAATTAAGATTCCAGTGGGTTCCCCAAAGATTTTGTAACCCGTAATGAATAATAGGGGTAACACGGACCTCCAGAGTCAGAAGTCCTTTTCATCTTTCTTGGTAGGTTAAAAATTTTAGTCGCTATTTTTTCTATTGGGTTCTCCGGAGGGACCCTACCTGCCTCCGAAATGGTCATCGAGAGGAGGCATGGACATAACGGGGATTCCTTGTACAAACAGTATCAGAAATGCTCTACGATATACCCTCTGGAAAACAAACACAGTTACTGGAGAAGGATTTAGGTCTCCGAGTCTGGGAGACCAGAATATGGTACTAGTAACCCGTTAATGTTGTCATATATGTGACACCCCTCAGTTGGTCTTGGGTTTTCTAAGATTTCTCAGTGGTGATATACGGGGTCCCTGAGTTCAGACCTTTCAGTAATTTCAGACCTTTCTACTCAGGGGTTTCTGAGTTGAGGTCGGGTGTACCTTCCCGGGGATGGCACATTATGAAAGGTGGGGGTGTCGTCAGTTCCATGGTCCTGTACTAAGGACCTAAGTGATGAGTACTCAGTTCGGTACCTTCTTTTGTCTTTTCCTGTGAGTTATGTGGACACTCGGGGACCCTCTAGAGTCTATGGATAAGTCCTGATGTTTAATCACGGTAAGATTACTTGTAGAGGTTTAAATTAAAAGACCCCCATTCTAAAGAGTCCTGTCGAGAGTTCTCGGTTGTGTGGAACCGTCCCCAACATGAGGTTTTGTCTGTCCTCTATATAGAAGACTAGGGACTTGTTCCTCCCTGAACTCGGGAGGTTCACTACCTTTAAACCTCGACCGATTTCGGGGATGTCCAGGAACAATAGTGGTATAACTACGACGAATACTAACGAGGTATATAATAGTTCACAGATTGGTCAAAACAGAGACGGGTTCAGTTGTTCGATGTTACACGTCACGGTCAAGTTGTTCCTTATATTTTGATATCGGTTAGTGTCTTTTATAGTGAGTGGGAATCTACCTGTGACGAAACTCCTGAGACTCCGGACTCTAAACGTTCTCCCCTCTGGGTTACGGGACGCGACGGGGTCAAGTCGTCCTTCATCGGTCTCTCTGGAACTACGGGGATAAGTCTTCTCTTTTCGGACACTTTTATCTTGTTTCGTTTCAGGTTCCTGGTCTCACTCCTGGAGTTCATTTTGCTTTTCGTGAAGACCGATGGGGTCAAATGTATCCGTCCGGGTCCCCCTCCTTTTTTTTTTCTATATTTTTCTCCTCGGTTTCCCGCCCCCAAGACAAAGAGACGAGAAGAACAGAAAACCCAGTGATACGGGAGTCTGGAGTTCCTACATAAAAGGAAATAAAAGATTTATTTTGACTCGACATTGTACCTCGACAATTTTGTCGACCGGGTATGTTCTCGACATTGTGACCAGACAGACTCTCGATATTGCCACCAGACAGCGAAGTTTAAAAAGAACACGACTCTATCTTGGTTCTTTTAATGTGTGAGGGACTGTTTCAGTACTCAGTTTATTTTTATGTCTCCAGTTATGGTCATTAATATATTTTGACGATATTAGGGGTGGAAAAAGCACGAGAAGTGAGTTAAAGTCACAGATACGACTTTCGAAACATAACGATAGGAGACATTATTTAAAGTAGACACACGTACAAAGGTTCGAACACCTTAAGTCAAAAACTGAGGTGTTTATCTTGAGTCGAAGGGTAAAGTTATGAAACCGGTGGACTACGTTTCTCGGACTCCGACCCCTTTCTGACTTCCTTCCTCCTGTTCCCCTCCTGTCAATCAACCTACCGTAGTAACTGAGTGACCTGGACCCAAACTCATTCGAGACTTCTACCTACCACTTTCTGTACCTTCTGCCCGTACGATGTAAGGTACCCCATCGTTTCTCACCCTGTGTTGACTCCTTGACTTGTTGTTGTTGTAGACTTCCGAACAGACAAGACGGTTGAAAAGGGTCTCGGGTCTCATGGGGGAAGAACTAGAGATGGGACTTGAGGAAAACGTCAACTTCCACTTATCACTTGATTAGGAACATCCCCATCTACCGTTCACTGTCAAAAATGAACCGTCATTTGTTTCTGTTATGTGTACATTCGATCGTTATGTTCACTGGTATTTTAGTCCTATTTTCAGAGTATGTGAAATACATAGTTTCACCTTCTATACGACGTTATTTGTCCATCGATCGATAATCGTCTTTTAACCCCCGTTTCCCGGTCCACCGTCCTTTAGTTCGTAGAACATTTGTCGTTCCCAGGAATCCTTATGTTTCTTTTCGTCCATGGAAGTCTGACTGTCCTTTAATATGCAAAACCTACTATTCTCAGACTCATCGCCCGTTTCTTTCCATCTCTTTAAGTCCTTAGAGGACGTAGGTTTACATTGGAAAACAAGAGTAGTGTTATTCAAATCGGAATATCTATTCTTCACATACAGTACTTGGACTACGGCACTGTGAAGTCTAAGTTCGGTTTATTCCTGTTTTTAGGAAGGAGGGAAAACCTTTTACGTCGACTTTACTTTTAATCCCTTATACTGGGGGTTTGAGAGGAAAGGGGTCACTTATAAGGTAGGGAACTAAAACATGTGGGGTGTATTGATCGAACGGTTTCTCTGGGTCCCGACGGCGCGAAGTGGACAAACGGGTGAGAGGGAGACTCTCGTATAGGAGGGAATTTATTTACAAGTGAAATAAAAAATTGGAGAAACGAAACAAAGACTTATGAAAACACTACTTCTTTCTTGGATTTTAAGTAACCCTTGTCCATATTTTAATTAAATAGAATGAAGGAGTCCTCTGATTCAGATGAGGTACATTTTAAGAGGTCATGTAGAGTCTTCTTTCTCGGAACTCAATTGAGACCTCCACACACAAATGTATACATTTCCAATGAACCTGGTATTAAAACCTCTAAAAAGATGTAATATTTTTAAACAGTTTTTCGAATTAAGAACCTCTAAATAGACAAAAGGTTTCCAATCTCATTCCTATGTCTAAATGGTATATAGGTTCCTTTGTTACATTCTTTTTCTTTCCATTTTAACAGAGAAACGAGAAAGATTTAGCTTTTTTTTTCAAAATAAATACGAATATCCGAGATACTTTTTATTTAACATACTTATATTTTATAGTACTATTTTAAATAATAAAGACCGTTTTCTCTCATTTATTTATAAAGTGAGTACGAGGATTATTTAGGCCAACTCTTTAAGTCTGTTATATGCCATCGTATCTTCAGTAATTTTGTACATCCATTCTTCCTTCTTTCGATCGAAAAAAAGTCTCTTAACATCTAAGAATATACCTGGTATTTGATTTACTTTTTGTGATTCATAGTGGTGAAAAAGAAAGAAAAGAAAAAAATCTTGTATTAGACTGTATTTGGTGTAGTGTTGAGGAAGATATCCGTCTACTATAGATTGTGTTCTAATAAAATTCTTTAAAAGGTACCCTAGGACTTCTCAGCCTGTGTTGACTCGTTGAAGTGAAAGTGAAAAGTGAAAGTACGTAACCTCTTCCTTTACCGTTGGGTGAGGTCATAAGAACGGACCTCTTAAGGTCCCTGCCCCCTCGGACCACCCGACGGTAGACACCCCAGCGTGTCTCAGCCTGTGCTGACTTCGCTGAATCGTCATCGTCATAAATACTATGGTTCTTCCAGAGACACCCCGAGTACCTGTTTTTGTAAAAACGAAGGGGGGGAAGAAAAAAGAAAGAAAAATAAAAAAACCAATGTCCTCTATCGGAAGTAAGTCCGAGGTACTGGAAACCCCTCTAAGTTCGTCAGAAATTAATCCCTCCCCTTTCTTGTACTCTTTTCGTTCTTTATCAGTTCTCTTTATTATCACGTTGCAACCCTGTTTCAGGAGAAAGTGGTAGTTCTCTATGTGAGTTCCTAGTCAGTCAAGTCAAGTCAGTGATTGAGGCTGAGAAACACTGGGGTACTTAGCGTCGTACGTTACGGAGGGACAGGTTGTGGTTGAGGGCCTCAAGTGAGTCTGAGTGCAGGTAGTTCAGTCACTACGGTAGGTCAGTAGAGTAGGAGCCAGTTGGGGAAGAGGAGGACGGGAGTTAGGGAGGGTCGTAGTCTCAGAAAAGGTTACTCAGTTGAGAAGCGTACTCCACCGGTTCCATGACCTCAAAGTCGACATCGTAGTAAGGAAGGTTCCTTTAGGGTCCCTACTAGAGGAAATCTTACCTGGCCAACCTAGAGGAACGTTAGGTTCCCTGAGAGTTCTCAGAAGAGGTTGTGGCGTCAAGTTTTCGTAGTTAAGAAGCCACGAGTCGAAAGAAGTGTCAGGTTGAGAGTGTAGGTATGTACTGGGGACCTTTTTGGTATCGGAACTGATCTACCCGGAAACAATCGTTTCATTACAGAGACGAAAACTTATACGATAGATCCAACTAGTATTGGAAAGAAGGTTCCTCATTCGCAGAAAATTAAAGTACCGACGTCAGTGGTAGACGTCACTAAAACCTCTGGGGGTTTTATTTAAGACTGTGACAAAGGTGACAAAGAGGTAGATCAACGGTACTTCGCTACCCTGGTCTACGGTACTAGAAGCAAAAGACTTACAACTCGAAATTCGGTTGAAAAAGTGAGAGGTGAAAGTGAAAGTAGTTCTCCTAAAAATCAAAGAGTAATAAAAGACGGTATTCCCACCACAGTAGACGTATAGAGTCCAATAACTATAAAGAGGACCGTTAGAACTAAGGTCGAATACCAAGAAGGTTGGGTCGCAAAGAGTACTACATGAGACGTATATTCAATTTATTCGTCCCATTGTCATATGCCGGAACTCCATGAAGAAAAGGATAAACCTTGGTCAGACAACAAGGTACAGGTCAACATTGACAACGAAAGACTGGACGTATATCCAAAGAGTTCTGTATTCCTATGGAAACTCGATAAAACGTCTATGACTTTATCGGAGGTCCCTCCTCTTCAATTCGTAATTTTTACCGTACGAGATATGTTCGTATATCTGACGTCTGGTTAACCTTGGACTTCCAACTACAACGACTGAGGATTAAGACAGTGGTGGTTGGTAACTCTTACAAGTCATCGACTACTCCGGGACTGGAGAAACTTGGTAATGGTATTCTGAAGAGTGATTGGAGAGGTCCAACCCGGTGCACAATAACTTCCGAAATTGGGTGAAACCGGGGAACGGAGTGTTTCGTTATGTCGATAAGTAGAGAGGAAGTGGGGTTTTAGACAGACTATAAATTAAGACATAGTCCCATGTCCCTGGATTAAACAGTGAATAAACTGTTCAAATTGATTTCGTAATCTCGTAAGTAGATGAAGAGAGATTTAGTCGATTAAGAACAAAAATAAAAGGTAAAAGTACTTTTCCAATTTTTATGGGGAAGGAACATTAAAAGTGAAAGTTAAAGATTTGGAAGGTCTTCTAAAAAGAACGAAATTTTTGCCCATGTGAAACACTCTACGAAATCCCGAAAACAATAATGATGTTTCGAGTTTGTTTCACGAATTCTTCCGATAACATATCTCACGGACCGACTGGTTTCTATTGAACTATGAAAATTCTTCCACTATGAATAGGACCCCGTTCAGGAACTTAGAAAACAAAGTTTAACCAACGGTTGTAAACACGAGGATCTTTTGTGGTGTAAAAAAAAAAAAAATTGACCTCACACCAACGAAATGTTTTAACACAATCAAAGACGGTATGTTGTTTCACTAAGTCAGTAACATATTTATCTCTAGGAGGGAGAACCTGGAGGTAGGGTGGGTGGGAGTAGCACTAGTAAATCCAGTAGTGTCTCGTGGTTCGACTCTAGGGACACGAGTCCCTGGATTGATCGATGGATAAAAATGTTGTCGTTACACATATACACAGTTAAAATTACACAAGGACGAAGAGAAGAAAACCATTTGAAATTTCTTAAATTTCATTTATATGGTTTTGAGAGATTCTTAGACTTAAAAGTACGTGTGACCATCGGACGTTCCTGAAGGGACCTCCGAGTGTTTCTTAGACGGGTGTTAAGTTCTTTGAGTCCAAACTAGGGATCCAACCCTTTTAGTGTTTTTATATTTTAGTAAGAGATAACAAAACTTGTTGATTTACAGTAGTTTATTTCATAGTAGGTTGTATATGGTCTGGTGGACTGGACGGAGAACTCTTTGTATATTCATCCAGTCCTTCGTTGTCAATCTTGACCTGTACCTTGTTGTCTGACCAAGGTTTATCCTTTTTCTCATACAGTTCCGACATATAACAGTGGGACGAATAAATTGAATATACGTCTCATGTAGTACTCTTTGCGACCCGACCTTCTTCGTGTTCGACCTTAGTTCTAATGGCCCTCTTTATAGTTATTGGACTCTATACATCTATTGTGGTGGGAATACCGTCTTTCACTTCTCCTTGATTTTTCGGAGAACTACTTTCACTTTCACTTCTCCCCTTTTCAACCGAATTTCGAGTTGTAAGTCTTTTGCTTATAGTACCGTAGACCAGGGTAGTGAATTACCGTTTATCTACCCCTTTGTCAACTTTGCCACAGTCTGAAATAAAAACCCCGAGGTTTTAGTGACGTCTACCACTAACGTCGGTACTTTAATTTTCTCCGAATGAGGAACCTTCCTTTCAATACTGGTTGGATCTATCGTATAACTTTTCGCCTCTGTAATGAAACGATTGTTTCCGGGTAGATTAGTTCCGATACCATAAAGACCACCGGTACATACTTACACTCTCAACCTGACACTTCTTTCGACTCGCGGTTTCTTAACTACGAAAACTTGACGCCACAACCTCTTCTGAGAACTCTCAGGGAACCTGACGTTCCTCTAGGTTCGTCAGGTAAGACTTCCTCTAGTCGGGACCCTAAAGAAACCTTCCTTACTACGATTTCGACTTTGAGGTTATGAAACAGGTGGAGTACGCTTCCCAACTGAGTAACCTTTTCTGAGACTACGACCCTCCCTAACCCCCGTCCTCCTCTTCCCCTCTCTGTCTCCTACTCTACCTACTTACCGTAGTGACTGAGCTACCTGCTCTCAGACCCACTTGAGGTCCTCAACCACAACCTGTCCCTCCGGAACGTACGACGCTAAGTACCCCAACGTTTCTCAGCCTGTGCTGACTCGCTGACTTGACTTGACTTGACTTGACTTGACTTGTATATCATAAATTTGTGACTATTAGAGGATGTATATTTACAAGTTAAACTTCTGAAAGTTTGTATACTTATTTACACATAAGTATTCGGGTTAGCACATTCAACTCCGGAATAATCAAAAACTCCGTGTTCTCGGTCCGTATCTTACTATGTGTTTCTAGTGTTGTTAGTATGTCTTTAACATTGGGTCACGACGTTACAGTAGATACTACTCTCCGTTTTTTTTTTATGATGGGTCTATAGTAACCAACAAAAAAAGTTCTCTTATCTATCTTAACTAAACTTAGGTTGTTCCTTGGTTTTGGACACGGTAGTCACAGTCCACACTCACTTTAATCTTGAACGAGAGATAGAGTAACGACTCCTAGAAAGTCAAGATGACAAAGAGTGGAGGAGAAGGAGGAGGTCAGTTATTTGAGAATAAAGGACAAGTGAACTACGATCGAGAACGTACGGTCGACAATATCGCATGTATTTGAATTGGTAGTGGCAAATCAGAAATCGAACGACACGTATGTATTGAGGAGTGTGGCATTAAGTAGAGGTAAATTTGTATTATCGTACTAGTATAAAGATACATTTATTATGTCGAAAGGACGAATGTACCTTTTATGTCATTGGGAAAAGGGTATCCCCCTAAGTTTCAGGTACTCAATGCAAGTGAGAAGAGGACTACAGGACATTGATGCTACATTCAATTGTGTATAATATGATATTTTACTATTTTCTCTTTTACACGAACGGTATATCGTTTTGCACAAACGATAAACGTGTGTGTGTGTGTGTGTGTGTGTGTGTCTATGTCAGTATTCTATTCCCATCGTCTATATTTCTATATTTATGATAGTAACTACTTTACGTTTCATCTTCCATAATGGTCGATGTGTGCGTAGGACTTATGTGCTTGTGTTATTGTCTGTATCACTCTGTTGACGTTCGAAGTAAGGTGTTCCCTTTTTAGACGAGAATTTTTTAGTTGTCGTATTGTCTAAAGTACGTCTTAACGTCATTCTTTTCCTTCATAGCCATTACACCTGATTCTTCAAGTCCCGGCCATTAAAATCAAGTTAAGACTTTTCTCTTTCTTCATCCATCATTCACAAGTGAGTTGAAAGGTTGTGGTAGAAAAAATGAAGTGGAACGAATACAGGAGAAAGATCTTAAGATCTTGTGTTGAGATTGTTTCGTTTCTGTGATATTCGTTCTATTTTTGTTCAATACAATCAAACTGACTTGAGAATGAGTGGGTTTATGACAGAAGGTTAACTTGTCGTGACTTTATGATATGTGACAACCAATTCAGTAAATGTATAAGATGAAAGTGGATGACAACGGTCTATTTAATACTTATCTAATTTTTTATTTTTACTTTTATAGAAGATTTATAATCACTTTATAATAATTGCCTTTTCTGGGAATAAACAATGAGACATTATAAATTACGTACGACATGATGTTTAATGACCGTCCGACGTATGTAAATTCAACTTTTAGTTTTTTGTACAATTAGAATTCAAATTAATACTTTACACAAACGACTGTAATGTTTCGACAAAGTCCAGTCAAGTCAACGAGTGAGTAAAGACTGAGAAACGGTAGGGTACCTGACGTCGTGAGGTCCGAAGAGACCGGTAGTGGTTAAGGTCTCGAACGAGTTTGAGTATGAGTATCTCAGCCACTACGTTAGGTTTGTAGAGTTGGAGACAAGAGGGGAAGAGAAGGACAGAAGTTAGAAAAGGTAGTGGTCCCAGACAAGGTCATTCAACCGAGAAACGTAGTCCACCGATTTCACAACCACGAACTCGAAGTCGTTTTCAGGAAGGTTAATTATAAGTCGTGACTAAAGAAAATTAACTGACCTAACTAGAGAAAAATGAGGTTCTCTAAGAGTTCTCAGAAGAGGTTATGGTTTCAAATTTTTGTAGTTAAAAAGTCACGAGTTGAAGACAATATCACGTTGTGAGTATAGGAATGTACTGATGATCTTTTTGATATCGAAACTGATCTACCTGGAAACAACCGTTTCATAACAGAGACGAAAAACTATACAACAGAGACAAACAGTATCGAAAAGAAGGTTACTCGTTCACAGAAAGTTGAAGTACCGACGGCAGTGTAGACGTCACTAAAACCTCGGGTTCTTTTATTTCAGACAGTGATAAAGATAACAAAGGGATAGATAAACGGTACTTCACTACCCTGGTCTATAGTACTCAAATCAAAATTTTGACAACTCTAACTTTGGTCGAAAAAGTGAAAGTACTGCTCCGAGAAGTCAAGGAGAAGTTAAAGACGGTATTCCCACCATAGTAGACGTATAAACTCCGATAACTATAAAGAGGGTCTTTAGAACTAAGGTCGAACACGAAGTAGGTCGGGTCGTAAAGTGTACCACATGAGACGTATATTGAATTTATTCGTCCCACTGTTATATGTCGAAACTCTATGAGGAAAGGGTTAGACCTTGGTCAGACGACAAGGTACAGGCCAAGATTGATAACGAAGAACTGGACGTATGTCTAAAGAGTCCTCCGTCCATTCCACCAGACCATAAGGGTAGAGACCTTTTTAAAAAGTGTTAAACAACACTAGATGTTAAAGTTTCCAAAAGCTTATTAGTTATTACGTCTTCATCTACAAAAATACCTTGACAGAACGAAAAAGTTACTAGGTCGTCTACTACCGTTAAGCTAGAGACCAAGGAGACAGAAAAGATTTAGGTTGAACTCGTAGACCTTTAAGTACCTAGTATATGACAACTTCGGACCTAACCTCTTAAAACTAGTAATGAAATGATCCCAACACTCTACTCCCGTTAACACGTCATCTAACTGGTAAGAAACCGTAACGGAAAGAAACCCTAACCTTACTTTTGGCTGGAAAAGGTCAGGACACCGGTGACGACTCAAAAGGTTTCAACGACCATATAACTCACGTCGTGAAATTGTCGTAGTATAAACTCCTAAACTTTATCAAGTTGACCTTAAGGTAGTGGATCTTATCGAAACAAGCATCGTTACGAAGGATTCCGGGAGAACTGAAACGTAACGTCCCACAGACCGAGATCCACTCATGTCCTACAGACCGAGATCCACCCACTAGTGTAGTAGTACTAATAGACCCAGGACTTCTGGAAAAAACATAACAAGAAGACACATAAGAAAGGTGGAGAAGAATTACAGAAGACGAAGACAATCCAGGTATAGTAGACAAGAAATAACACGGGTAGAAACGAACTTTACAAGGGAATCATAGAGATTAAAAGAACTTCTCTAGAGATCAGAAAGGGTAAGATAACAAAAGGAGATAAAGAAACGTAACCAGTGATTCCTTCTGAAAGAATAGAGAGGAACGATAAGAAACCTTGAGACGTAAGTCTATCCATATAGAAAGGAAAAGAGGAAACGGAAATCGAAGAGAAGAAGAGAGTCAATAAACATTCAGGAGGAGTCTGTTGGTAAAACAGAAAAACGTAAATAAAAAGAACCCTTACCAGAACTAGTGACGGAGGATATGTTACAATACTTGGAGGTGGGTGTCAAGAAGTCCGTGAGACAGATAGTCTAGATTAGGAAATTTAGAAACACAGTGAAGGTGACATAAACTAAATCCAGTATGGACTTACCAGATCATCAAAAGGGATGAAAGAGTCAAATTCAGACTTAAACCGTTATTCCTCAAGTAATAGAATTATTGTCAGTCGAGAACCAGAATAAAAACGACTGACAAACCTCGAAGAGGAATAAACCGACGTTTCTTATATTAGTTAGACAAAAATCATAACCTGTAGACCGTTACAGACACACATAAGAGAATACAACAACTTTCTCTCACAAACGATACTGGTCATGTAAGAGAACCGTTTTGAAACGATCGGAAACGGGACGAAGTAAAACATGAGGTTCCTGTTTAAACGAACAATGAGGTCCATAGAGGACTATAGGATGAAACGTAAGGTCAGGGGATACTACTCTTCCTATAAAAAAAAACCAACAATCAAGATCTTCCAAAACATCCAGAAGTATCTTGGTAAGTTCAAATCGAAGAAATCGTAATGACCAGCCCCGTATCTGAACCTAATAACATTATACCTTAACAAACACAACCTTTACTTGTCTCTAGTAAGATAGTAAAAACTCTCACTAATTCTAACTAAATTCATAACGTATATATAAACTTTAAAACGAAAACTTTATAAAATCTTTATAAGTATATCAAACCGATTAAATATGTTTAATTAAAAGGTTTTAAAATAAAATAAAGAAAACCTTATATTTAATCTTTGAATCAGAATGGTTTAATTTTGTTTAACATGGTCAAAAAAAAAAAAAAATGAAATTTCAATTGTAAAAAAATACAAAATAGAGGATTAATTAAATTTATACTAGTAAATATTACTTGAATAACTCTGACTTTACCTAACCTTATTAAGTCCGTTTGATCATAGATGTGACATATGTAAAACACAGATAGTAAACTTTTAACCCGAAGGATCTACCGTGATCACCATTTCTCGGACGGACGGTTACGTCTTCATTCTTTACTCCCAAGGTAGTGACCCAGTCCTTCTATGTAACCTCTTCCCGTACTATTAAGTGAGGTGATGAGAACGGACCTTATAGGGTACCTTTCTCCTCGGACCACCCGATGTCAGGTATCCCAGGGTGTGTCAGTCTATAATGACTTCGTTGAATCGTACGTGAGTACGTAAACTTTTAATTTCGGTGGACAAGGGACTCCGTTTTTTACATTGTCAAGGAATTTTGTTAAATTACAAATTTTATCGGTATTATATTCTAGTTTTAATATTTATATATGCTTTAAATTTACAAATCTTTTATAGTAATTTATAAAGTTTTTAAATTAAGAATTAAGAAATTAATTATCCGGTCGTAATAATAAAAGATAATACAAAGTTCAGTTTTCATTAATAAATACGTAAATAACTCAGTGACAGATGAACAGGTAAAGGACAAAGGAAAATTTGATTTATTGAACTAACTTGGAGAACGATTTTATATAATTTTTAGAATGTATTTATTGTTAACTACAATAAGTCAGATAGTCGGGACAGACTGTCAAACACTGTGGTACCTGACCTCTTGCGACAAAGGGAAAGGAAGTGGTAGAGGGTCTCAAACGAGTTTGAGTACAGGTAACTGAGCTACTACGGTAGGTTGGTAGAGTAGAAGACAACGAGGGAAGAGAAGGATGAGAGTTAGAAAGGGTCGTACTCCTAGAAAAGGTCTCAGTTGAGAAGTATAGTTCACCGGATTTATAACCTCGAAGTCGAAGTCGTAGTCAGAAAGGTTACTTATAATCCCAACTAAAGGAAATCCCAACTAAAGAAAGAGAGGAACTCCAGGTTCCTTGAGAGTCGTCAGAAGAGATCGTGGTATTAAACTTTCGTAGTTAAGAAGTCACGAGTCGGAAACCAGGTTGAGAGTGTAGAGATGTACTGATGAGTCTTTTAGTATCGAAACTAGTGTGAAACAACCGTTTCACGATAGAGACGAAAAGATATGAGACAGATCGAAACAGTATCGAAAAGTTGTTTCCTCAACAGAAAATTAAAGTACCGGTGTCAGTGTTAGACGTCACTAAAACCTCAGGTTTCTTTATTTCAGACAGTGACACAGGTGAAAAAGGGAAAGATAAACGGTACTTCACTACCCTGACCTTCGGTACTAGAATCAAAAGACTTTCAACTCAAAATTCGTTGAAAAAGTGAGTGGAGAAAGTGAAAGTAGTTCTCCAAGAAATCAAGGAGAAGTAAAAGACGGTAATTTCGTCGTACTCGAAGTACAAGAGGGTTGTTTGAACTAAGGTGGGACACGAACTAGGTCCGGTCGTAAAGTTTATGACATGAGACATATTTTAAAGTTATTCGTCTCACTGTTATATATCGGAACTGTGTGAGGAAAGGAGTAAACCTCGGTTAGACAACAAGAGACAGAATAAGACAAAGAAGAACTAAAAGTATGTCCGAAGAGTCCTCCGATCATTACACCAGACTATATGGTTAGAGAAGTCTTAAGAGGTGTAGATAACACTAAGTGTGACAGTTTCCGAAATTGTATCAGTTACTTCGTCTAAAAAAAAAAACTTAAGGTAACGAAAAAGATACTAGGTTACCTATAATCGTTAAACTAGAGACTACTGAGGTGGGAAAGATTTAGACCGAACATGTAGACCTTCAAGAACCGTTACATCATAACTTCGGATCGAACTTCATAATACTCGTAATTGAAGGATCGTACACTCTACTCGTGTTGACATGTCATCAAACTTGTAGGAAACCGTAACTGAAAGAAACTATAACTTTACTTTCGACTGGAAAAGGACAGGACACCGGTGATGACTCAAAAGATTTAAACGACCGTATGACTCACGTAGTGAAATTCTCTTAGTAGGAAATCCCAGACTTCATCGAGTCGATCTTAAGGTAGTGGAGGTGATCGAAAAAAGTATCACTATGAAGGATTCCGGGTTCACTGAAGTGTGAGATCCCACAAACCACGATCCCCTCACTGGTGTGGTAGCAACAATAGGTCAAGTAATTGTGGAAAGAAAACAGGTTAATAAGAGACATAAGAACGGTTGAGAGTAATTAGAAAAGACGGAGACAATCCAGGTATACCAAAGACATGAAATAACACGGTAGAAACATACAGTATAAGGGAACCATAGAGTTAAAAAGAACTTCTCAAGACGTACGAAAAAGAAAAATAACAAAAGGAGATAATTAAACGTAATAAGTGATTCTTTTGAAGAAATAGAGAGGAACGATAAGAAACCTTGAAACGTAAGTCTACCTATATAGAAAGAAAAAGAGGAAACGAAAGAGAAGAGAAGAAAGGAGTCCATAAACGTTCCGGAGGAGTCTGTCGACAAAACGGAACAACGTAAAGAAAAAGAACTCCTAACAAAACAAATGTTGGAGGACATGTTACCATGTTTGGAGACAGGTATCAAGAAGTCCATGAGACAGATAGTCTAGATTAGATAACTTAGATAAATAGTGAATATGATATATTAGTATTCCCTAAAATAAATGCAGTGTCGACTTACCGAATCACCAAAGAGGATGAAAGAAAATAAATTCAGACATAAACCGTTATTCCTCAAGTAATAGACTCGGTATCAGTCGAGGGACAGAACAAAAACGACTTAGATGTCTCAAAGAGGTAGAAGCTGACATTTCTTATATTAGTTAGAATAAAGTCACAACTGGAAAGACCACTCCAGGTACACATCGTCATCAGAGAACACAACAACCACCTCCTTAGAACTTATTTATTGTTATTTTTCCGGAATTCATCAATTTCTTGGTTTTTTTATCAATTTCTTACAAATCGATGGTTTGTTTAATCACGGCTAAGAGAGAGGGGTCTTAGTTCCCGATCCTTAGCTTGGGTCCAAAGTAGGTAATTTCACCCATCCAACGATTCATATGAATTCGACAGAAACGTATTTTGATTGGGAGGGGTGCCTCTTCCGTTACCGTAGGGTGAGGTTATGAGAACGGACCTTTTAGGGTACCTACCTCCTCGGACCACCCGACGTCAGGTACCCCAGTGAATCTCAACCTGTCCTGACTCACTGAAGTAAAAGTGAAAAGTGAAAGTACATAACCTCTTCCTTTACTGTTGGGTGAGGTAATAAGAACGGACCTCTTAGGGTCCCTACCCCCTCGGACCGCCCGACGGCAGATACCCTAACGTGTCTCAACCTGTGTTGACTTCGTTGAATCGTCATCGTCATCGTTGGGAGGGGTTTCTCCCTTATCTTAACTTTACAAGACTATTGACTCTTGACACACTGACTTCATTTTAATAAGAGTTTCCACCTTTTCCCTATATAGTCTAGTTTATTACAAAGGACTGTTAAAAAAAGACATTGAATGAAACCCATTCAATCCCAGACATCGTGATTGTCTGTGACGATGATACGAGGTAATAGTAATTCTAGTCTTAAATACAAACTCCCAAGGACCTTAGTAGTTGATCAATCGACTATTTTTATTTACATTTCGGACATCATCCTTTAACGGAGGTATGATTCTGAGTCTTTAAATTACCGGTTTTAACTTCTATTTATTCTTAAAGTAGTAGTTTATAATATTTTGTACATTCCTTTCTGTACGTTTAGTAATTTCATTTTTATCTTGATTACATGGGGTTACAAGTAGCATCGAGACAAATATTATCGGTCCTGTACCTTTGTTGGATCTACAGGTAGTCGTCTACTTACCTATTCTTTCGACACCATGTATATGTGTTACCTCATAATGAGTCGGCAATTTTTCTTAAGTAAACTTAGTCAAGACTACTCTACCTACTTTGACCTCGGTTAATATGTCTCACTTCATTCGGTCTTTCTTTTTGTGGTTATGTCATATGCTTGTGTATATATACCTTAAATCCTTCTACCGTTACTGCTGGGACATGCGTTCTGTCCTTTTTTTCTGTGTCTACACATATTGTCTGAAAACCTGAGTCTCCCTCTCCCTCTCCCACCCTACTAAACCCTCTTACCGTAAGATTGTACATATGATAGTACATTCTTAACTTAGCGGTCAGATACAGACTGCGTCCCACGTCGTACGAACCCCGACCACGTACCCCTACTGGGTCTCTCTAGAACACCCCTCCCTCCACCCTCCCCCCAAGTACAAACCCTTGCGTACATTCTTAATTTCTAAAATTTTAAATTTTTTTTTTATCTTGAATCCGTCGTTTTGAAGTCTATAACATTAATAGTCTAGGTTCTATATTTAATTTATAGGAATTTTACAACTTCTAATAAGTCAAGTCAAGTCAGTGAGTCTGCACAGACTGAGAAACACTGGGGTACTTACCGTCGTGTGGTCCGGAGGGACAGGTAGTGGTCGAGGGTCTCAAGTGAGTTTGAGTACTGGTAGTTCAGCCACTACGGTAGGTCGGTAGAGTAGGAGACATCTGGGGAAGAGGAGGACAGGAGTTAGGGAGGGTTGTAGTCTGAAAAAAGGTTACTCAGTTGAGAAGTGTACTCCACCGGTTTCATAACCTCAAAGTCTAAATCGTAGAAAGGAAGGTTTCTTTAGGGTCCCGAATAGAAGTCTTACCTGACCCACCTAGAGGAACGTCAGGTTCCCTGAGAGTTCTCTGAAGAGTTTGTGGTTTCAAGTTTTCGTAGTTAAGAAGTCGTGAGTCGAAAGAAGTGTCAGGTTGAGAGTGTAGGTATGTACTGGTGACATTTATGATATCGGAACTGATCCGTCTTAAAACAACCGGTTCATTACAGAGACGAAAACTTATACGATAGATACAACCAGTATTGAAAAGAAGGTTTGTCATTCACAGAAAATTAAAGTACCGACGTCAGTGGTAGACGTCACTAAAACCTCGGGGGTTTTTATTTCAGACTATGACAAAAATGACAAAGGAGTAGATAAACGGTACTTCCCTACCCTGGTCTACGGTACTAGGAGTAAAAGACTTACAACTCGAAATTCGGTTGAAAAAGTGGGAGGAGAAAGTGAAAGTAGTTCTCCGAAAAATCAAGGAGAAATGAAAGACGGTATTTCCACCACAGTAGTCGTAACGACTCGAATAACTGTAAAGAGGACCGTTAGAATTAAGGTTGAACACGAAGAAGGTCAGGTCCTAAAGAGTACTACATGAGACATATATTCAATTCATTCGTCCAACTGTTATATGTCGGATAAGACTTCCTCTAGTTGGGACCCTAAAGAAAGCTTCCTGACTACGATTTCAACTTTGAGGTTATGAAACCGGTGGAGTATGCTTCTCAACTGAGTAACCTTTTCTGAGACTACGACCCTCCCTGACCCCCGTCCTCCTCTTCCCTTGCTGTCTCCTTCTCTTCCGACCTAACATAGTGACTGAGCTACGTGTACTCAGACTCACTTGAGGTCCTCAGCCACTACCTGTGCCTCCAGACCGCAAGAAACTAAGTACCTCAACGTTTCTCAACCTGTGCTGACTTGACTTGATTCCTCATGAATTTTTTTATTCTCTTTATAATTCGAAATCACTTTTTGTTTTATGGGTCTAATAATTATTTCAGTAATTTTAAAATCAGAGAACCCTACATAACTTGTCGTTTAAACCTGAGTCGATTATTTTATTAATTATTAGACCACCTTTATCGATTGTTATAATAATTCTTCCTTCATGTCTACATATTTATATACCTTTTATGTATTTTCTCTCTACTAGGTATCTTTGGATTTACACTTATAAGTAGTGGTTCGTATGTCTTTCTTCTTATTTAGTACCGAAGTGAATCGTTGATCTATGTTGGTTAGTTTTCGATTCTCTTTTACTTTCACTTTCAGTAAGTCAGTACAGGTCGAGAAACGGTAGGGTACCTGACAGACACCTTAAGACGTCCGGTCTTATGACCTCACCGACCGGAAAGGGAAGAGGTCCCCTAGAAGGGGTGGGTCCCTAACTTGAGTCCAGAGGACGTAACGTACACCTAAGAAATGGTCGACTCGGTGTTCCCTTCGGGTTTCGACGTCTTTTAACTCGAATTTTTCGTTGTAATCTTCTGTACTTCATCTTAAGATAAAGGTATTTTATTTGTGATGTTTTTATTATTAATAGTACAAATACCTAATTCTTGATACATCGTCATTTTGAGACGACGAAGGTAGAACACCAGAACTTCTCCACCTGTACTTCTGTTTTCTATATATGCCACGTCTTTTTCCTCTACTTTTCGACTAAGGATCACCTACCGTAGAAGTTCGATGATAAGATCAGGAATGGACTTATCGATCGGGAGTCGCAAAAAGAAAATACTCTGTATTTAGGGATAGACGATCGGAGACAATCAAATCAAAAGGTAATAAGAGTCGAAGTATTTTTATGAAGAAAGTGATGGTGTAGTGGTAACTATTAATGGTAAAAATTTTTAAGTCGAAAAGTTATTATCAGAGAAAAATTAAATTGAACCGAGAGAAATTAATGATAATTTTAATTTTTACTAAATATATGAATAGACAAAAAGAGAAAAAGTTACATATTTCACGGTGGTAATGGATTAATATAAAATCTTATAACTATCATAATAATTAACGTTATATAATTATATTGTTTGTAAACAGAGAAACACCGAATAAAGTTTATACTAGTTAACTAATCTAAATGAAGTCATTTGTGGGTTCTATTGTCCAGGTTCTACGAACTTTCGATATAACTACTAATAGAAAACATACAATCAGGGAGTCAACACAGGTCGAGAAACACTGGGGTACCTACCGTCGGCCGGTCCGAAGAGACAGGTACCCTAAAAGGTCCGTTCTTATGACCTCACCCAACGGTAAAGGAATACGTAGATTTTACTTTGTGAAATTAAAGAGGATTTTGGTAGGGTGTCCGTAAACTGAAATAAAAATATATATTTATACGGGTATACTAACTAAAAAATAAAATGGATAGGAAAACAATAAATTACCTATTTAAATCAGAACAAGGAACATTTCTACCACGGTGAGAGGAAAGAAAACTTCACTAATTATTTTATAATTACGTGAAAACGTTTTTATCTTGTTCTATATAATTGTATCCAAGACGACGTTTTCTTCTCTCTTGATTTAAATCCTCTTTTATAGTAAAAATCACTTATAAAATAGTTTCTTATGAATGTTCTTTTGTGTGACGATATATTTACACAGAAGAAGTCGAACGATAGAGGACCTTACGGGAAGAAGTACGACAAACAGGTTTATTTTATTAAAAACTACTAAAGAAAGTAAGGAAAAGTTATCTTTGATTAAGTTTCGAACGAAAGGATTCTTTCAAGAGATCGGTTGAATAAATAGCGTAGAAAAGAATAGGTGAATGTCTACGAATTAGAAATATTAGGATCGACTTAGTATTTATAATCTTTCACTCATGGTCACAAAAAGATGTAGAAATGTTATAAATTAGGTCATCCGACGCATATCGTCTAAGAACAGTTAATGAACAATTTATAATAAGACATTTTTCTTCCTAGATAAGACAGTCTTTATGAATCGTCAGAGATAAATGGAGTGAGAATGGTGGATACTTAGTCGTGATGGTTATGTGAGTTACGGAGGGTCATCAGTCAATTCTTCTTAATAAATATTCGGAGGTAATGAAGAAGTGTCATATTTCACGTAACACAACAATTAAATACTAGACCGTACCGATAACTTTATTTAAATCAGTTGCCATTATAAACTTTATTCATTTGTCATTCATCCAATTTTTAGAATAGTTTAATTTGTATAAAACTTTAATTACTGTTACACTTTTAAGATTCTAGTAAAGTGAGAAAACCCCGTGAGAATCACTTTCTTCCTACAGTACACTTCCTATTGATATACGCCGAGAAAAGACATTAACTATAACCTCCAGTTTTGTCAATTTAAACAGAGTCATATTTATAAATGAATCGATGGAGAATACCGATACGGATACCAAATCCTGAGACCGTCCAGGTTCTTGAACCATCGAGATTCGGAAATACGGACGTCCAATGTCCAATAATAATTACTGTCTACCCAGTAGAGATTGTTCGTCCTGACAGTCAATCTTTCGAGTCGTACCCCTGTCTAAATTTCACCGAATTAATATGAATAAATCTTTTCGAATATTCTTCTCGAATAATATGAATAAATCTCTCATAAATGAGTCACGGTAATGATAGATAGTGTCACTTACTTCTCTCGTAAGCCAAATGAACTACCTCCGACATCTATTTGTCGGTAAAATCCTAGAGAAGACCAATGCTATTAGACTCGTTACTTCTACGTTTTTGGTTATTCTCTACAAACATGCACACTAATCAGCGTAGGTTGAAACACTCTAAAATACCTGACATCGAGAGAGCCGAAGAGACAGGTAACCTAAAAGGGTTCCTTCTTATGACCTGACCCAACGGTAAACGAGAAGGTTCCCTAGAAGGGTTGGGTCTCTAAGTCAGGTAAGAATTGTAACGTCCACCCAAGAAATAACGACTCGGTGACCTCTTCGGGCTATTCTCTACAAATGACAAGTCGTCTGTCCTTTGATACTTTTCCCTTTATTTACTTATTTATAAACTCATTTCACTTTCTGTCACAATCACTACTTCGTTGACGACAAGTTTCTAGATTATAGAATCCGTTCATAATATGTTTTTACTTCGTCTTATCCTGTTTCTCGAAAAGATTTGTCTACCTTACTTGAATAATTAACTAACTATCTTACTTATAGGGAGGTTAGAGAACATCGAAAAGACCGAATCACCGAGGAATTGGTGGTAAGAGACACAGAGGTCGTTATCTTACGTCCTCGCTGTCAGGATGTATATCAAGATTTACGAACTAAGGTAATAGTGTATTCGTCGTCTCAAAATTCAAATTTCTATGCATATCAAACAACGATGTGTCCTTCTCTTGTTCTTCTATTAAGAGTGACGAACGTGACCTCGACAATATAGAAACTAGATCTGTAAACTTCTCAAGGTTCTAGACATAGTTGTTCATTTTAACACAGTCACAATTCATAAATTAAACGTCAGTACTTTTAATCTTAGGAAAAGGTGGGTCCTCTTTTCTCTACTTTCCATACAACGTTGTTTACTGTTAAATGATGTCTATGTTTAACGATAGGTCTCAAACTAATTCACACGTATGAGGGGTTGGGGGGTCAAGGGTCAAGATCTAAGATTTACTTACAAAAACTCTCTCTCCTCAACAAGGTCTCTTCTAAACTTTATAAGATATTCTGGAAAGGTTCCCACCTAGTCTAGAGAAGGACAATATTTTAATAAACTGTTTTTACCGATTACATGTTGACATCAAAGTCTGGAATTATAATACCACTGAACCGAAACGACTACACTAAAGAATCTAAATTTTTATTTGTAACCTTAGAAATTCTAGTTAGAACAACGATCTCACAGTATTTTGATACTACGATGAATTGTAGACAACGATCATTTATAATTAAATTTATGATAACTAATGTTAGGTTGATTATAAATTAATATGTATGTGTGAAATTAATATGATGACTTCCGAACCCGCACGGTAATCTTAACGAAGTTTATGTATTAAAAAATATGTGACCTTTGATAAAAAATGACTATATAAACGATCAGACGTACATGACTCCGATTTGTATATCCTTAAATAATTTTAAACAATATAAAAGGACGAACACAATGTACTTTCAACTGAGTATAAATGGAACAGACGAACACAATCCATCTTTGAGTAAGTTTAAATAACGTATAATACGAATGAAAGATCAATGGTGGTGATTTATATCATAATCGAATATGTCCCAAAACATCGGATCATAAATATCATATGTTTATGTACTAATAAAGATTGATATATTGGAGTTTAATAGAAAGTCATGATCATATTATAATTACGAATATATTTTGTACGTAATGATATCTTAATACAAAGGATAAGATAATATAAATGTACGTATTTTATTCAAAAAAAAGTTGTTTTATTAAAAATTTAAAGAAAGTTTTGGACAAATTTTCAAAGTTGTTTTATTAAAAATTTAAAGAAAGTTTTGGACAAATTTTCACGACTATAAAATAAAAAGTAGTCTTAAAAACGATATTTATAAAACCGTTGAGAAATACGGATGTACAGAATTTACGACTCTTTACATCGTCTAAGACTATAGTACTCCTTTTTCGAGAATTCTGTTACTATTCTTTGGTAAAAAATCCCACGAAGTAGTACAAGTCGGGGATTTATACTACCAAAGAACCCCTTAAACTTGATAACACGTTTCTACTTTGAGAAATTTCACATCTCAAACGTCGGACAAGTCTCGGTAGGAACATCTTATCGACAGAAGTGTCAGGTTATTTATTCCAGTCTTACTGATTTTAGATTAAGTCGTGTCCCCGAGTTTTTTTTTTTTTTTTTTTTTTTTTTTGTGTGTGTCTCTTCAACCAAATGTCAAAAGTACCTGATTCTGTCGTCGGGGTTCGTAAAAATTCTCTCTTTGACCCCCTATAAAATACAATAAATAAAAAACATACGGATTTTAGTTTTAATCGAGTATAAATGTACTATTTGGTTTTGTGACACTCATCAAGTGTATACCATCGTAAACACTAATGATCAGTAATGAATGTAATGGTAATTATATGATTATTAAGGATTTGAGTTTCAGTTGTCGGTAAGTGGAAAGAAAGAATAAGGATATAATATAATCGGTTGTTTTAGACAACAAATATTAGTCTAGACGAAAAAGAAAATAAAAAGGTACAACAGACTCTATATATATATATATATATATATATATTAAAACAAACCTGATGACACCAACGGAGAATTAAATAAAGGATATAGATATATTTGACAAAATAAAGAATTTATGGGAGAAGTCTACTTCAGAATTGAAGTTTATTCGGAATCGAATAAACCTAAAAACCTAAATAGTCCCTAAATTTTTTATCTGTTACCATCTATAGAAACCCACTACTAACTCATAGAAAAGGAACAAACATGGTAATCGTGGGTGGATTTATCTCAATAAACCCCTCCAACCCTCCATCCATTGAGCTACGACAGAAGTACGGTAAAGAGAGAGGGGGTTCGTGTCTGGGGTGTATGTGGATGTCTAAGTAGTTTTGTTTTGTATGATCTTGTTGTCGTGTATAAATTATGAAGTTTCCCTTTGTAAATAAGTAACAAACTTCTCAATAGTATCATAACAAGGACAAGTATAAGGGTTCGAAGAGAAGATAACTATGATAATACAAGGGGATCTTTCTTTTCCTAATAATATTCTAATCTATCTCTTTGTATCTGACAAGAAACTTAAAGGTCCAATAACAAAAGACTAGGTTGACTGACTGATTACTAACTTTTACAGATTACACTCTCGTGTACAAAATACCTTTATTATATAAGTACAGGTCGAATTTGTGTCAGTGAATCATACATCTATCGTTCCGAATGTTTAGAGGATCTCGAAGTTTGACTTTTTATTCCGTAGTAAAAAGGTACTATTATAAATACGATGATAGTATTCTTATCCACTTTTCTAACTAATTTTTAAATTGAAAGAGAATCTATCTGGGTTCTACTGGATTTTTATTAAATGAAGTATTTTAATACCTTTTCTACTTATTTTGTTCCGGTTTGTATGAGACGAAGTAGAAGAAAGACGAGAGTCTACGAGAATCTTTATAAGGTAGTCTTCAAGATTGAACGTTTTTACAAATATTTCTCTTTTATAACACCTCTATGACCAAAGACACGGTATGAGTACAATCACGAGTGATGTCGCACGGGTCTAACAACAAAATTTTTACTTTCGTACATACAACAACTACGAGACAGTGATTCAACACAGACTGAGAAACAATGGGGTACCTGACGTCGTGTGGTCCGAAGGAACGGGAAGTGATAGACTTCCCGTCAAACGAGTTTGAATACAGGTAACTCATCCACTGTAGTAAGTTGGTAGAGTAGAAGAGACAGAAGAAGAGGAAAACGGAAGTTAGAAAGGGACGTAGTCCCAGAAAAGGTCACACAATCTCTTCAGTTTAAATTCTAACGAAACACTAAAAAGGGGTACCAAAGGAAGGGAGAATTCTTCAAAGACGTTTTCTAAGTTTGATTTGGAGAATCTGTAGTACGATGTATTGAACCCCATTTTATAATCTGATACTTGAAGAGACTCTTCTTCACTTTTTTTACTCAGTCGTTGTGGAAGATTGACGTCAACGATGGTTCAGGTTCTAGTATGACGAAAGGTGTTTTTATTATCCGGTTATTTATTTCTCTATTCCGTAAACCTGTTCCTTATAGTCGAAATAAGACTTTAGATTGTCTGGTTCTTCTACCACCTGGTTCTAGGGTTTCTTGGTAAAATAGACTCAATATAAAGTCTAAAGAGGATAGGATTTTTCCTTCCTGTTTACCGACCAACAACGTTCGAAGAACAATATTCTTAGGGGACAGGAATGTCGACAGGTAAATCCAGACTAGTACTACAAGGACATTTGGAGGTCATTCTGTCTACAATAAGAGATAAGACGTCGAAAATAGAGATACACTTACTCTTCACCATATGGGAAGATAGTACATATAAAGTTTGATTTCCGTTGTCAGAAAATGTTTCTTGGTTGTTCTGTTTCGTGTCCGTTGACTCATGTTTCCGACCCCGATTTTCTTAACTACGTTATACCACATTCCAAATAAAATAAAATAAAAAGACAATATCTTTATTTCTTTTGTTCGTTTATTCTTTTCGTCGTGGGTGGAATATTACACTTTAGATCTCCGGATATTTGATTCATCACACTTCTGGTAAGTCAATACTATGACTTTTCTCCATCGGTGACTAAACCCCATCATACTGATTTCTCGGATGGGGTAATTGACCCTAAGGTCGGGAGTGTTTTCTTATTACACGGGGTGTTTTGTGTACTTTCTTTATATTACTCTCTTGACTTCAGGGAGATATCTGATCTTATTATCAATAAAAACGTTATTCGGTCACATCTGTATGTTTTTGTATTTATAGTATGGATCACAGAATCAATTTACATCTAAAGTCGGAAACCCCACTTCTTACTGAGTTTTAAAGAGGGATTTGATTGGTTTATTTTAAAGTCGTAGTTTTATGTGAACTAAACACTTTTTATCCCTACCAAATATAAAAGATAGGAACCTTCTTTTCAATATTGGTTAGATCTATCGTATAAGTTTTCGTCTCTGTAATGAAACGGCTGATTCCAGGTAGATCAGTTCCGATAGCAAAAACGACACCAGTACATACCTACACTCTCAACCTGACACTTCTTCCGACTCGTGGTTTCTTAACTACGAAAACTTGACACCAAACCTCTTCTGAGAACTCTCAGGGAACCTGACGTTCCTCTAGGTGGGTCAGGTAAGACTTCTAGTTGGGATCCTAAAGAAACCTCCCTTACTACGATTTCGACTTTCAGGTCATGAAACCGGTGGAGTACGCTTCTCAACTGAGTAACCTTTTCTGAGACTACGACTCTCCCTAACCCCCGTCCTCCTCTTCCCCTGCTGGTTCCTATTCTACCGACCTACCGTAGTGACTGAGCTACCTGTGTTCAGACTCACTTGAGACCCTCGACCACTACCTGTCCCTTCGGACCGCACGACGCTAAGTACCCCAGCGTTTCTCAGTCTGTGCTGACTCACTGACTTGACTTGACCTGACTTCCCTTTCTAGTTCTAAGTTATTGATACACAATAATCAGATTAAAAACAAAGGAAACACCTTAAGTTTCGTCATAAATCCCGGATTACTTGTAAAAGGGATACCTATTTACTATTACTCGAAATAATAGAACTTTTAATAAATTTAACATAGATTATTTTCATACTTTAACTCATTTTTGGCACGTAATAAAACTCGTCCAGTATATGACAAATTTTCGACAGTTTTACACTAATATTAAACTCCTAACTCAAATTTTTGTTAGTATAATGGTCTTTGAAGAACAGTCGAACTATACTCTCAAGCTAAGGATGATTTTTATATTTTTGATTGAAATTATAATTTTTTTTTATTAACGAAAATATCAAATACGGTACAAACGTATTACAAAGATTATGAATACTCTTTATTACTAAACCTTAAAAAGTGGTCGGATCGATTTAAAGAAATTCTACAAACTAAGGATTATTTGACAAAGGTCTCCTATAATAAATATATTATGTTTATTTCGTTTATGTATGTAAAGATTTTGTATATGTTGAAATGTTACTAGGGTAATTATTCAGACGATAATTACGTGTCTCTTAATATTGGGAAATTAAGACCTCCGATATTACAGATTAACCTAGAATTCAAAACAACGATAACAAAGTAACGAGTCAGTACGGACTGAGAAAGACTGAGGTACTGCACATGGTGTGGTCCCCACAACGACCTATGTTACAGGTTCCGAGGAACATGGAGTGGTAGAGGGTCTCAAACAGGTTTAAGTGCAGGTTACGTAGTCACTAAGGTAGGTCGGTAGAGTAAGAGACTAAGGGAGAAGAGAAAGACGGTTAGAAAGGGTCTTAGTCCCTGAAAAGGTTACTCAACCGACAAGAATAATCCACTGGTTTTATGACCTCGAAGTCAAAATCGTAGTCAAGAAGGTTACTCATAAGTCCCAACTAAAGGAATCTGACAATAATAGAGGAATGACAAGTTCGTGAGAATCCTCTGAAGAGATCGTGGTGTCATGTTTTCATAATTAGTACCCCTCGAGACGGAAGAAATACCAGGTCGAGAGTGTTGGTATATACTAGTAACCCTTTTGGTATCGAACTGATATACCTAAAAACGTGAGGTTCAAACAGAAACCTCATGTTTTACTTCGTCGACGACGACAATTCAGTGAAGTCAACACAGACTGAGACACACTGCGGTATCTGTCGTCGGGTGGTCCGAGGGGGTAGGGACCCTAAGAGGTCCGTTCTTGTGACCTCACCTAAGGGCAAAGGAAGAGGTTACGTACTTTCACTTTTCACTTTCACTTCAGAGAGTCAGTACAGGTTGAGAATCGCTGGGGTACCTGACGTCGGGTGGTCCGAAGATGTAAGTACCCTAAAAGGTCCATTCTCATGTCTTCACCCAACGGTAACGGAAGAGATTTTTACTTTGTCTCGTTTCCGATTTTCTCAAAACGGTTCTTTGGTGTGAGTAGTATCGTTTGTGGGAGAAGGTCGTTATGTTCTCTTCTGAGATGTGTTCCTGTAATGGTCTACCGGTTATAGTTTTTGTATAACTAATATAAGAAACGTCGGTTTCTACCTCTTCGAGATATGTCAGTCGTTTTTGTTCTGGTCCTCGACTGACAGCGAATCTAGTACGTGAGGAATAACGGTTTAATCTGAATTTCTTTCATGCCTTTTAGTGATCTGGTAAGTCCGTACTGGATTTAGTTTAGGAAATGTAAATATGTCACCTTCACTGTTTATCTAAGTTCACTAATCTAGACTATCTGTCTCACGGACTTCTTGATACCTACCTCCAAGTACTGTAACATATACTTCGTCACTAGTTCTGGTTAGGGTTCTTTTTCTGAACGTTTTTCCGTTTTGTGAACAGACTTCTCCTGAATGATTATCGACTCTTTTCTTTTCTTCAATTTCCGATCCTCTTTTTCTTTCTATATGAGTAAATTTACGTTTCAAGGTTTCTTATCGTTCCTCTTTATTCTTTCGAAAGGATTCACTTGTTACGTTTCTTTATATCCTTTTATTATCTTATCCTTTCTGATCTCTTGAGAAATCCTTTTAGTCTCTATGGTTCCCACGTAAAATACGTTTATATCCGAGTTATTTCATGTCTTTACCATAACTGGATTTCCTTCGTCCTCTATAATTCTTCCCCATCGTTCTTATGTGTCTTCTTGATATGTTTTAGAATTACTAGATCTATCGGTACTACCACACTAGTGAGAGTATCTCGGTCTATAGGATCTCACACTTTGGTTCTCCCGGAATCCTTTATAGTGATACTTGTTTCGATCACCTCCTCTATCTTAAGATCGACTTGAGAAAGTTTAGGATTTTCTATTACAACAATTTCACGACATGAGTTATATGGTTGTTTAAACCTTTTGAGTCGTCACCTGTGTCCCGACCTTTTCCATTCAAAAGTAAGGTTGGGGTTTCTTCCCGTTACGATTCTTACAAATTTGATGACATGTTAAAGTGAGTAAAGTGCATGATTGTTTCATTATAAGTTCTAGGAAAGTCGATTCGATTAGCTTGTACTTGACTCTTGAAGGTCCACATGTTTGACATACATGTTTTACATCTCCTTGACCTCTAGTTTAACGGTTGTAGATGACCTATTATCTTTTTCGGTCTCTCAAGGTCTTTTTGTAGATGAAGACGAAGTAACCGATATCATTTCGGAAACTGACCCACCTAGTGTTGTTCAGTTTTAAAAATATCTGTACTCTTATCGTCTGGTAAAATGAACGGAAGACTCTTTATTCATACGTCCACTTCTTCGTTGTCAATCTTGACCTGTACCTTGTCTGACCGAGGTTAACCCTTTTCTTCTTACAGTTCCAACATGTATTAGTGAGACAAATAAATTGAAGAGTCGTCCCATGTAGTACATTTTACGACCCGACCATTTCGTATTCTGTCTTAGTTCTAACGGACCTCTTTATAGTTATTGAAGTCTATACGTGTACTGTGGTGGGAATACCGTCTTTCCCTTCTTCTTGATTTCTCGGAGAACTACTTTCACTTTCTCCTCTCACCTTTTCAACCAAATTTTGAGTTGTAAGTCTTTCGCTTCTAGAACCGGAGATCAGGGTAGTGAAATACGGTGTACCTACCACTTTGTTACCTCTGTCACTGTCTCAAATAAAAACACCCGAGGTTTTAGTGACGTCTGACACTGTGTCTGAACTCTAATTTTGTGCGAAAGAGAAACCTTCTTTGGATCTGTCGTATAAATTTTCGTCTATGTAATAAAACGGTTGTTTCCAGTTATATCAGTTTCGACACAAAAAAGGTCATCAGTACATGTTTACACTCTCAACCTAGTATCTCTTCAGACTCGTAACTTCTTGACAAAAAAACCTTGACACTACAACTTCTTCTTAATTCTCAGGGAACCTGACTCTCCTCTAGGTTGGTCAGTTAGGATTTGACAAATATTATCGGTCCTGTACCTTTGTTGGATCTACAGGTAGTCGTCTACTTACCTATTCTTTCGACACCATGTATATGTGTTACCTCATAATGAGTCGGCAATTTTTCTTAAGTAAACTTAGTCAAGACTACTCTACCTACTTTGACCTCGGTTAATATGTCTCACTTCATTCGGTCTTTCTTTTTGTGGTTATGTCATATGATTGTGTATATATACCTTAAATCCTTCTACCGTTACTGCTGGGACATACGTTCTGTCCTTTTTTCTGTGTCTACACATATTGCCTGAAAACCTGAGTCTCCCTCTCCCTCTCCCACCCTACTAAACCCTCTTACCCTTAAGATTGTACATATGACAGTACATTCTTAACTTAGCGGTCAGGTACAGACTACATCCCACGTCGAACGAACCCCGACGACGTACCCCTACTGGGTCTCTCTACAACACCCCTCCCTCCACCCTCCCCCCAAGTACAAACCCTTGCGTACATTCTTAATTTCTAAAAATTTAATTTTTTTTTTTTCTATGTTGTCGTTTACTTGTAATTAACATAGATTTATTTATTTATTTATTTATTTTCAGACGTCTTGGTTTTTTTCTTTTTATTTTTTTTGTTTTGTTTTGTTTTGTTTTTTTAGGATTTCCTTTAGTTGGGACTTATAAGTAACTTTCCAGACTACGGCTACGACTTCGAGGTTATGAAACCGGTGGACGTGACTTCTCGACTGAGGAACCTTTTCTTCAACTAAGACCCTTTCTGACCTCCGCCCTCCTCTTCCCCTACTGTCTAATCTACCAACCTACCACAATGGTTGACTTACTTGTACTTAAACTCGTTAGAGGTCCTCCACCACATCCTGTCCCTCCGGACCGTACGACGTCAGGTACCCCGTTGTTTCTCAGTCTGTACTTTTTCATTGACTTGTTGTTGTTGTTATCCCTATAATTGATTTATAAATGTTAAAAAAGGAATAGTATAATTATTATTTGTAAATCAAGTAGTAAAATAAAGTGTTCAATGCTACCAAACGGAATATACGAAAGGTGGAAAGTTTATAGTCCGTTAAAAAATTTTATAGAAAAAACTTATACATTGGTTTATTAATTACTTATCGAACAAAGACACAGAGTTTGAGTGAAATCGAAAGGTACAGGAACATGAAAGGGTGTATAATAATAAGTAAGTGAAGGTGACGATTCTAGACGTTTGTTTTTGGATGTCTTTCGACAAACCACAAGAGAATAATTGAGAAGATAAAAATAAGATACAACAGTTAGTGTCACCGTTCCCATTTACTATAAAATTGTACAAGTTCGTTAATTTTATTTTTCTTCTTAGTATTAAGATGTATAGGTATCTTTAAGAACTAATATTATTTGTTATCCCAAGAGTTCCGTTCTTATGACTTCACCGAACGGTAAGGGAAGAGGTTCGTTATAACTTATTCTTGTACCTTACAGTCCAGATACTTAGTTTCGTTTAACTTTCACCAGTTTGTTCTCTACCGTTCTCACTTGTAACTGTAAGACCTTTAGTCGTTTGATTTTACCTGGCCTTACCCACTTAAATTGAGTCTACTGGTAATATAGACGTTGACACCCGTCATAGGGAGTCTTCTTTACCTCATCGGTAGTACCAGTTGTTTTCTCAGACTTTACATCATGAACCTACGTTAGAGTTTTTACTGTCTTACTAGAGACAAGCAGAGGTTCCGTTTGGTAAGTTGTACTCTCAATAGGTTCAGATACGGGGTTTGTCATTACGACTTCTTCGATTTCAACTTGTGAAAATACTTCTGGATTTGCTGGGAAATCTTGATTTTGTGGTTTTTCTACAGGGAAAGTAATATCCCCTGACCTTACGTTTTCATCCTTCAGTTCTTTGTGGACCTCATTATCCGTTTAAACCGGAACCTTACGTCTTACTTCGTCCCGTTTCTGATTATCTTAAAACGGTTCTTTTACGTGACCAGTATCGTTTGTGGGAGAAGGTTGTCGTGTTCTCTTCTGAGATGTGTACCTGTAATGGTCTACTAGTTGTGCTTTTAGTCTAACTAATATAATATACGTCGGTTTCTACCTCTTCGAGATATGTCAGTTGTTTTTGTTCTGGTCCTCGACTGACACCGAGTCTAGTACTCGAGGAACAATGGTTTAAATCTGAATTTAACTTCTTTCATCCCTTTTGGTGATGTGGTAAGTCCGTACTGGATTTAGTTTAGGGAATACTAATATGTCACCTTCACTCTTTATCCAAATTCCCGGATCTAGACTATCTATCTCAAGGACTACTTGATACATTACTCCAAGCACTGTAACATGTCCTCTGTCCTTATCTCTGGTAGGGGTACCTTTTCTTCACGTTTTTTCTTTTTACCGACAGACCCCTCCGGAATGTTTATCGACACTTTTCTTCTCTCCGTTTTTCGTTTCCTCTTTCCCTTTCTATTTTTGTAGACTTACGTCTCAAGGTCTCTTATCGTTCTTGTCTATTCTTTCGGAAGAAGTCACTAGTCACGTTTCTTTATCTCCTTTTGTTGTCTTACCCTTTCTGATCTCTAGAGAAGTTCTTTTAATCTCTATGGTTCCCTTGTAAAGTACGTTTCTACCCGAACTATTTCCTGTCTTTACCATATTGTCTTCTTCTATAATTCTTCTTCACCGTTTTTATGTATCTTCTTGACATGTTTTTTCTAGAAGTGCTGGGTCTATTAGTACTAAGACATTAGTGAGTAGATCTCGGTCTGTAGGACCTTACACTGCAGTTCACCCGGAACCTTTCGTAGTGATACTTGTTTCAATCACCTCTACTACCTTAAGGTCAACTCGACAAAGTTTAGGACTTTCTACTACGACACTTTTACGACGTGAGTTATACGGTCGTTTAAACCTTTTGAGTCGTCACCGGTGTCCTGACCTTTTTCAGTCAAAAGTAAGTTTAAGGTTTCTTTCAGTTACGGTTTCTTACGAGTCTGATGGTGTGTTAACGTGAGTAGAGTGTACGATCATTTCATTACGAGTTTTAAGAGGTTCGGTCTGAAGTCGTTATACACTTGGCGCTTGAGGGACTACAAGTTCGAGCAAAATCTTTTCGTCTCCTTGGTCTCTAGTTTAACGGTTGTAGACGACCTAGTAACTTTTCGTTCTCTCAAGGTCTTTTTATAGATAAAGACGAAATAACTCATACGGTTTCGGAAAATGACACACCTAGTGTTATTTGACACGTTTTTAAGACTTTCTCTACCCTTATGGTCTCGTGGACTGGACGGAGAACTCTTTAGACATACGTCCAGTCCTTCGTTGTCAATCTTGACCTGTACCTTGTTGTCTGACCAGAGTTTATCCTTTTCCTCATGCAGTTCCGATATATAACAGTCGGACGAATAAATTGAATATACGTCTCATGGATTACTCTTTGCGACCTGACCTTCTTTGTGTTCGACATTAGTTCTAACGGCCCTCTTTATAGGTATTGGAGTCTATACGTCTACTGTGGTGAGAATATCGTCTTTCACTTCTCCTTGATTTTACGGAGAACTACTTTCACTTTCACCTCTCACTTTTTCAACCGAATTTCGAGTCGTAAGTCTTTTGATTTTAGTACCATAGGTCACGGTAGTGAAGTACCCTTTATCTACCCCTTTGTCACCTTTGTCACAGTCTGAAATAAAAAAGCCCAAGGTTTTAGTGACGTCTACCACTAACGTCGGCACTTTAATTGTCTGCGAATGAGGAACCTTCTTTTCAATACTGGTTGAATCTATCATGTAAGTCTTCGTCTCTGTAATGAAACGGTTGATTCCAGGTAGATCAGTGCCGATACCAAAAAGGACACCAGTACATACCTACACTCTCAACCTGACACTTCTTCCGACTTACGACTTCTTAACTACGAAAACATGACACCACAACCTCTTCTGAGAACTCTCAGGGAACCCGACGTTCCTCTAGGTTGGTCAGGTAAGACTTCCTCTAGTCGGGACCCACAAGAAACGACCTTTACTACGATTTCGCCTTTGAGGCCATGGAACCGGTGGAGTACGCTTCACAACTGAGTAACCTTTTCTGAGACTACGACCCTCCCTAACCCCCGTCCTCCTCTTCGCCTACTGTCTCCTACTCTACCGACCTACCGTAGTGACTGATTTACCTGCACTTAGACTCACTTGAGGTCCTCTACCACTACCTGTCCCTCCGGACCGTACGACGCTAAATACCCCAGTGTTTCTCAACCTGTGCTGACTCTCTAACTTGAGTTGACTTATCTGTTACTGTATCTATATGTATTTGAGTAGGAATTAAATAAAACAAAGGTATGTCATTTATCGTACAAGAAGTCATCATCACGATTGTACCCAGTAATATGGATAATAATAAGAATACCTTGTTATAAAACAAATCATTGTCTTCGTTAGATGAAATAAAAAGTAAATACTAACGATGTAATTTTATAAATGAAATAGACTCAGGTTCTTTAGAATGGTCAAGTACAGGGAAAACAAGTTTTATCACTCATTATCACCTGTCCGACTATCCTATTATATTTAGTTATTTATACTTCGTTAGTTTACGAATATCAAGTAAAATAGAAGAAGGAATAACTATCGTAATTCATTACCGTTCTGATTGATCGTTCTTCTATTCTCTTGTTACAGTAATTTCGTTACATTCTTGTTTCTATTCTGTTGTTACTTTTATAATTTCTATTTCTTGTGATCTTCAATGAAAATTTTTCCTTTCTTCCCTTCTATTTTTATTATTTAAAGTCTTAGTTTTTTATACTGTTCCTCCGTCGTCTTGTCTTCCCTTCAACATCTTCATTTTCTTCGTTTCTACCTAATCTTCCCCCCTTTTTTTCTTCGTTTTTACTTATTTGTGTACTCAATTTCTATTTAATAGTTTTTCATAATATAAAAATTTATATACCTCCTTTGTTATCTGTACTTCCCGTTTGGTGCTACTTACATAAATTTTTTATATCTCCTCTGTTTTTACTTGCTATTTTACTCACAATGTTATTTTACTTTCCTCTTTGACCTGTTTCTTTACGTACTTCGATTGTTCTGTGATCCGTCGAACTTCTTTCTCTTACACGTTAGTACGGGTCCCCTACGAACAAGTCCGTAATCAAAGTCAATCTGGTAATCTCGTCCAAAGTGTCTTTTTCTCTCGTTCAGTATATTGTTTATAGAGATGAAATACAGAAAGTATTATCTGGGATCGGAACAGTCTTATGGGACTCTCCTTCAATTTAATCTACTGAAGTGACCTTTGACTTCGTCTCCGTCTTTTCGTATCAAATCTCCGAAATTTTCGGCTCTGGATGATGTTTAACTCCCTTTTTTTTTTACATCAATGTCTTTTTTTTTCTAATGAAGTTGTTCATCTTACAAAAGACTGAAAAAGTAAACGGGAACATCAAAGAAAAGGTACATTGTTATATATATACTCAGATCAGTTGATCGAGTCTACACTGAATCCTCGTTTGAACCATTACTGGACTTCCGTGAGTAGAGATAAATTAAAGACTGTCATCCGGTACGCTATTTTACAAGGGACTCTAAAATGAAGAAAGACTGACGTAAAAAAAGACAGACTTATACGTAAACAATTTGTAAAAGAAAAAACGGGAGTGGTTAAAATAAATAAATTATCTTTAGTATTCGTCTTTACTCAATTGAAAAACAACAGAACCTAAAAACTAGACCCTAAAGGTGCACCGTGGTTACCATGTCTTAGATGGACGGTTACGTACAATGGATTCTCTATGTCCAAGACAGTTAGGGACCATGTCTTCTAGGGGACCTCGTCCCGAACCGGTGGGTGAGGTCATAAGAACGGACCTCTTAGAGTACCTGTCTCCTCGGACTACTCGATGACAGGTATCCCAACGGTTCTCAACCTGTTTTGACTTCACTGAATCGTACGTGTGAGTGTGTAAGAACTACATCACAAACATAAAAATTACAATCTTATCAAATATATAAACTTTTTTACAATCGAAAAAACTTACCGTTGATGCGGTGATTATTTTACATCCTAAAATTGCTTGGTTTTGTACAAAGACACCTTTAGTCTAAATATAAAATCTTTTGTTAATGTAACCGGAAAAGATCGTTTAGTTAATGATTTTAATTTGATTACTTGATTGTAAATATCCGAAGTAAAGAGGTATAAGTTCGGTTGACATTCGTAAAGGGGTTGAAGTATACGTCTTTAGTTAATGAGGAGTCATGAAACTATCTTAAACATGTAGTAAATGGTGTAGAGTATAACTGATAAAAATAGAGACAATCTGAATCCTTGATTTAAACGGCGTAGAGACTCTCATATAAGATCTAACATGTAAGAGACACACTGAGGTTGTTTGTCAAAAAGTAATTCACTTGATATGACACATAACTGTCTAACGACTATTATTCTCTGTTAGTCGGACTCCTCACCTCATCCCCTCTCGAAACTATGTGGTAGGTATTTCTTGTTTCTCAGTGTACATAACTGGTTCATGTATAATACACAGTCGGATTTCTTATATTATCACGTAATATATTTCAAACAAGACATTACCTGAGAATGTTGAAAAATTCAACACATTAATATACGTCTGATTTGTTGGTCTTTTGTCCTTTTAATTCCCCAACTCTTATATCCAAAAATTTTTTTTTAAATAATCGTATATCAAATAAATTTTACGATCGAATGAGACATGTTGTTTCACTTAATCAATATGTATATGGGTAATAAAAAAAACTAAGAAAAGGGTCTATCCAGTAATACCTCTTAATTTGACTCAAGAGACACGATGGGACACGTACGCCCGTACTATTTAGTGAAGTCAACACAAGATGAGACACTGTCATACCTGATATCGGACGTCCGAGGAGACGGGTACCCTAAGAGGTCCGTTTTTATCACCTTACCCAATGGTACGGGAGGAGGTCCCATAGAAGAACTGGGTCCATAACTTGGATGTAACGAATATAGATCAGAAGATGTAACCGTCCGTCCGAGAAATGGTGTTCGTAGTGGATCCTTCGAAGTATAACATTCAGAAATCATTGATAGTTCATATATATATTTTCACATATATACAGTTAGGGTTAGAGGGTTAAATGAGGAGGGAGGTAGTAAAGAGGAAACCATTGGTACTATAACAAAAGATAAAGACACTAAGATAAAGACAAAACTTTTATTCAAGTAAACATAATGAATAAATCCTAAAGTGTACATTCGTTATATTATACTATAAATAGAACCTGTGTGAAATGAGTCATACTGTTAGAGATCCAGGTAGATAAAACGACGTCTACCGTAATATAATAAGAAAAAATACGGATTCATTATAAGGAAACAAATATTCACGGTGTAGAAATAATTAAGTAGATAACTACCTGTAAATCCAACGAAGGTACAGAACCGTTGACATTTATCACAATTACACTTGTAACTCCCACGAACATAGGAAGACTTTGTACAAAAAGAGGTCTATATACGGTCCTCACCCTAACGTCCTAGTGTACAATGAAGAGAAAAATCAAAAAAAAAATTCTTTGGATGTCTGAGAAGAAGTATGACTATCGTAGTCAAATGTAAGGGTACGTCTAACGTTCTCTCTAGGAAAAAGAGGTATAAGATTAGACGTAAATAACGATCATCTGAAATACACTACTGGTAACACTTTCCACACTTCACTATAGGGTAACATTAATTAAACATAAGGGGACTATTAACCACTATAATTCGTACAAAACTAAAAAAAAAAAAAAAAAAAAAAAAAAAACGGTAAACATACAGAAGAAACCCTAAGGTACCATCGAGTCCCTAGTACTTAGGTGGACGTTACGTCTTAGAGACTCAACCTTTCTAGAGGACTTCTTCCTTTACTGTTGTGTGAAGTCATAAGAACGGACCCTTTAGGGTACCTGTCTCCTTAGACCCCAGTATTTACTCAATGTATGTTGAATCACTGATTTGTTATCATTGTTATAAAAGAAACCTTTTAAGAAACAAATCTGTAGACGAGTAAAAAAACTAACTAAATAAGTAAAAAAAGTGTATACTCGACAAACATATTAAATCTCTAATTAGGGAATATTACAATGAAGAAAAAGTTTAAATAAAAAGGGTAAGACACCCAATAGAAAAACAAAATGACCAAGGAAACAACACGTTTTCAAAAATTCAAATTAAGTCACGGTATATAAACACAAAAATATAGGTAATGAGATTCTCCGTTTAGTTTTTCTTTTTTTTTTATAACGACGCTAAAAACAGTTTCTCACAAGACGAATACAAAAAGAGATTCCTAGACTGGTAGAGAAATCTAGAAATTAAGTAAAACTCAAATAAAAACACATACCATCTCTCACAAGTCAAGTCAAGTCAAGTAAACGAGTCAGCACAGACTGAGACGTTGGGGTACCTGACGTTGTACGGTTCGGAGGGACTGGTAGTAGTTGCGGGACTCAAATTGGTTTGAGTACAAGTTATTCAGCCACTACGGAAGGTTGGTAGAGAAGGAGACAGTAGGGGAAGAGAAGGGCGGAAGTTAGAAAGTGTCGTAGTCCCAGAAAAGGTTACTCAGTGAACAAGTATAGTCCACCGGTTTCATAACTTCAAAGTCGAAGTTGTAGACAGGAAGGTTACTTGTGGGTCCTGACTAGAGGAAATCCTACGTGACCAACCTAAAGGAACGTCAGGTTTCCTGAGAGTTCTCAGAAGAAGCCGTGGTGTCAAGTTTTCGTAGTTAAGAAACGACGAGTCGAAGGAAATATCAGGATGAGAGTGTAGATATGTGCTGGTCACCTTTTTGGTATCGGAACTGATCTGTCTGTAACAACTGTTTCATTACAGAGACGTAAAATTATACAATAGATCCAACCAGTGTTAAAAGGAAGGTTCCTCATTCGTGGAAAATTAAAGTACCGACGTCAGTGTTAGACGGCACTAAATCCTCGGGTCTTTTTATTTCAGACTGTGACAAAGGTGGCAAAGGGGTAGATAAAGGGTACTTCACTACCGTGACCTATGGTACTAAAATCAAAAGACTTACGACTCGAAATTCGGTTGAAAAAGTGAGAGGAGGGAGTGAAAGTGGTTCTCCGAGAAATCAAGAAGAAGTGTAAGACGGTACTCCCACCACAGTAGACGTATAGACTCCAATAACTATAAAGAGGACCGTTAGAACTAATATCGAAGACGAAGAAGGTTGGATCGCAAAAAGTACTATATTAGACGTACATTCAATGTATTCGTGCCACTGTTATATGTCGGAACTGCGTGAGGAAAAGGATAAACCTTGGTTAGAGAAAAAGGTATAGGGTGAGATTGACAACGAAGAACTGGACGGATGACTAAAGAGTTCTCCGTCCAGTCTACCAGACTATAAGTCTAGATGAAGTCTTAAAAGGTGTTAAATAACACTACGTGTGTCAGTTACTAAAACTGTATCAATTATTTCTATTACAAGTCTAAAGTAAAAACATCAAAAAAACATCAAAAGTAAAAACATGTAAAGTATGTACATCTTTTGTTTTGTTTTTCGTTTGTATCAGAAAACTTAGTTTGTCGGTTCATAAACTAGGGACAATAAGAGAGAGGTTGTAGGTGACCTAGTAGTTTTTTCGTTCTTTCAAGGTCTTTTCGTAGATAAAGACGAAATAACTGATACCGTCTTTCACTTCTCCTTGATTTTTCGGAAAACTACTTTCACTTTCACCTCTCATTTTTTCAACCGAATTTCGAGTTGTAAGTCTTTTGTTTCTAGTACTGTAGGCGGGGTAGTGAAGTACCTTTTATCTACCCCTTTGTCACCTTTGTCACAGTCTGAAATAAAACCCCCCGAGGTTTTAGTGACGTCTACCTCTGATGTCGGTACTTTAATTTTCTACGAATGAGGAACCTTCTTTTCAATACTGGATGGATCTATCGTATAACTTTTCGTTTCTGTAATGAAACGGTTGTTTTCAGACAGATCAGTTCCTATACCAAAAAGGTCACCAGTTCATACTTACACTCTCAACCTGACACTTCTTCCGACTCGTGGTTTCTTAACTACGAAAACTTGACACCACAACCTCTTCTGAGAACTCTCAGGGAACCTGACGTTCCTCTAGGTTGGTGAGATAAGACTTCCTCTAGTCGGGACCCTAAAGAAACCTCCCTTACTAGGACTTCGACTTTGAGGTCATAAAACCGGTGGAGTACACTTCTTAACTGAGTAACCTTTTCTGAGAAAACGACCCTCCCTAAGTCCCGTCCTCCTCTTCCCTTACTTTCTCCTACTCTACCGACCTACCGTAGAGACTGAGCTACCTGTACTTAGACTCACTTGAGGCCCTCAACCACTACCTGTCCCTCCGGACCACACGACACTAAGTACCCCAGGGTTTCTCAGCCTGTACTGACTCACTGACTTGACTTGACTTGACTTTACCAAGAAAGGGTATGTGGCATTAAAATACTTTCGACTGAACTTAGAATCATACGAATAGAAATTGTATTCCTATAATAGTTCAAGTAATCTAACCATACTAATATTTTCCGTAGTTACTTGAATTCCAAAGACCCTTTATTGTACAAACTGTTACTTTTTGTTAGACTAAGTGTTGACGTTATTTTAACATTTTATACATCCTTATTTAGATGCCACCGTTTTCTGGACATCAGGTTATTTGATTTTCCACTAACCCTTTGTTTAACTCCGACTACGTCTACTTTTCAATTTGTCATAAGAACCTAACCTGGTTAGTTATAATAATTTTATTGGTACGATGAGTTCCGTTAGATATCAACTTTACGTTTGAGTTGGTTTTATGGTTACAGTATAAAGTTTCTTGATCTTGTTTTTTACAATTTAAAATATATCTTTGTGTTTTCTTAACCTTATCAGTTTTATTAGAACTTTTTCTTCCCATCTCGATCTCTTTAGTCTGAGACAGTGAAGTGTGATATGATATTTCAATGTCGGTAGTTTTGTCATACTGTGACCGTGTTTTTGTCTATTTATGTAGTCACCTTCTATAATATCACGGGTCTTGATACGTATGGGTGAATGTCAGTTGACTAGATACTCTTTCTTCTATTCTTATCTCTTACCTCTTTTCTGTAAGAGAAATTATTCACCAAAACCGTACGACCCTTTTGACTTGTCGATATACATTGTTTTCTTTTAGTCTTGTAACAGATTGTGGTATATCTTTTTTATTAGAGTTTTAGCTAATTTCTGGGTTTACGTTCCGGTCTACTATGAGAATGTCCCTTTGTGAGAAACTGTATTAAGTACGAACAAACAAACAAACAAAAATTTAGAAACAGGAGTTCATTTCATTTATTTTCGTTTTTATTCGTTACCCTGAATTTCTTTACATTTTTCAAAACGTGTCCTTTTCTTAGTGGTTGTATTTTACTTTTTTGTTAGATGACTCACCCTCTTTTATAAACATTAACTACACTAGGTATTTCGTATTTATAGGTTGTTTATATTTGACAAGTATTGTTGAACTGTAGTTTTGTTATTCGTTGGACTAATTCTGACCCGTCTATTTAACTTAAATTTAAAACGATTTCTCCTTCACGTCTACTGGTTTTTAAGGTACTTTTCTACGGATTGTAAAATTAGTAGTCCCTTTATATTAAGTTTTGGTGTCACTTGACAATTGAGTACAGACAGTTTTACCGATAACAACCTTCGGTGTAATCCGTAATGACTGTTTTACCTCCGTACCAGGGGTCGGGGGAGAGGAGTAAGGTGTCCGTGTCTAGGGCCCTACTTCCTCAATCCGGAACATTAAGACTGAACAGAAAAGGAGAGGAACCGACTCAACTGACTTTTCCCTATAATTCCACGAATAACAAGAACTCTCCTCGTACTCTTCCGTGTTTCGGACGTCGTAACGAGTCTTTTATTAAGTATTTCAATTAGTAACTGTAAACAAGTTCCTGAAAATGTTTTTCCACAAGGTCCTACTCGTGTATCCAGTGTCGAACTCCGGTACCCTCTGTAACGATAGACTTCGGATAAACACTCCTCTTACAAATACTGTTTCCTCGAATGACTTAAATCCTGAATCTTTATTAATTTTGTCTTCAATTTCTAAATTCCTTACAACATTTCAATCGTATAAAATGATATCGAATATCTTCAATCCTTAAAAATCTCTATGAGATCGATCTTCGGAAAAATTCTCGATCACTCGAGTCCTACAATCCCCGTTTGTCCTAAATCCTTCTATTCATCATTTGACTCCTTACATCGTACTCAATGTTACATTAGTGTTTATTTGATATCCTGTGTAATCTTTTCCATCTATTATCTACTATTCCGACTAAGGGTCTCTTAGTGACTTCATCCTTGAGACAAACTTCTCGTCGTTACTAAATACCTCTATTATTTAGACCCTCTCCCCCTAGAATTTTACAGTTTGGAGACCGGATTACGAAAACATTTTCATATTTTCTCTTAGAATTTGAACCTTATTTGTCCGTCAGGTATCTTTTTACTCTCCAACAGAGTAAGCGACTGTGGCAAGTGGAGAAGTCCAACTTAGGGACCGACGACCTTAACCTGAGGCCGTCCGATAGTAGTCTCAGATGTTTATTGTTTAAAGTATCTACACCTCTTTCCTCTTTGGTATATGTAACTAAACCCCTTACATTTAACGACGTTGTTGATATCTTTTGCCATACTTTAAAATTTTATATATGTATATTCATATATATTTTGATGATATATTAGATCGTTAAGAAGAAGGTCCATATACAGGTTTCTTTGTTTTCGTTATTGATCCTTTATATGTAGTTGGGATACAAGTATCAACGTAGTAAAGATTCTAAACCTTCATTAGATACACAGTCAGTTGTCTATCACCTATTTCTTCTACACGGAATATGTATGTCTATGTGTCTGTGTCTGTGTCTGTGTATGAGTCTGTTTGTCTGCGTGCGTGTGTATGTGTGTGTGTGCGTATAATATCAAGACAGTGACTCATTTCAGGTTGTCAAACGTTGGGTTTCCTGACATCTTGTGGTCCCATGGGATAAAAAGTGACAGAGGGTATCAAACGAGTTTAAGTACAGGTAGTTCCACCATTATAATAGATTGGTAAAGTAGAATACGGTAGGGGAAAAAGAAAACGGAAGTTAGAAAGGGTCGTAGTCCCACAAAAGGTTAAGGTTACTTAACCGAGAAACGTAGTCCACCGGTTTCACAACCTCTAAGTCGTAGTCAGGAGGGTTACTTATTAGTCCTAAATAAAGGAAATTCTAACTGACTAAACTAGAGGAACGTCAGGTTCCCTGAAAGTTCTCAGAAGAGGTTGTGGTGTCAAGTTTTCTTAGTTAGGAAACCGTGAGTCGGAAGAAATACCAACTTGAGAGTGTAGACATATAGTGATGACCTTTTTGGTATCGAAACTGATATACCTGAAAACGACACTTTCACTAAAAAAACGAAAAATTATACGACGGATTCAAAAAGTATTGAAAGGAAGGTTCCTCGTTCGTAGAAAATAAAAGTACCGACGTCAGTGGTAGACTTCACTAAAACCTCAGGTCCTTTTCTTTTAGACAGTGAGGAAAGTAAAGATAAACGGTACTTCACTACCTTGGTCTACGGTACTAGAATCAAAAAACTTACAACTGAAAATTTGGTCTAAAAAGTGAGTGAAGAAAGGGGTGTAGTTCTCTGAGAAATCGAGGAGAAATTAAAAACGACGATCTCACTATAGTAGACGTATAGACTCTGACAACTTTAAAGAGGACCGTTAGAACTAAGGTCGAACACTAAGTAGGTCGGGTCGAAAAGTGTACTACATGAGACGTATTTCCAATATCTTGGTTCCACTGTTATATGTAGAAAGGGTTCAAACTTTGTATAGACCAAGATTGACAACGAAGAACTGTATGTACGTCAAAAGACCCCTCCGTCCATTCCACCGTACCATAAGGGTAGAGAAAATCTCAAAAGGTGTAAAACAACACTAGGTGTTAGTTTCCGAAATTGAATTAGTTCCTTCTTCTTCATCTAAAAAAAATACCTTGAGAAAGAAAAGGGTACTAGTTTGTCTACAACCGTTAAACCAGAGACTAGGGAGACGGAAAAGATTTGGGTCGAAGTGTAGACCTTAAAGAGTCAGGTACATGACTACTTTAGATGGAACTTCCTAAAACTAACATTGGAACGATTGCACTCACTTTGCACGTTAACATACCATCAAACTTGTAAGAAACCGTAACGAGAAGAAACTCTAGTTTACTTTTGACTCTAAAAAGTCAGAACATTGTTGACGACTTAAAAAGTTTAAACGACTGTATAACACACGTCGTGAAAGTGTTGTAACAGAAAATCCTAAACTTCATCGAGTCGACCCTAAGGTAGTGGGGGTGATCGAAACAAGTACATTACAAGGGATTCTGGGTGAACTGAAGTGTTATGTCCTACAGGACGAGATCCACTTATTGGTATGGTAGCACCGATTTGTCCATTCATTCTGGAAAATACATATCAAAAGACACATAAGAACGGTTTACAGAAGACGAAGATAATCCAAGAACACTAAAGACATGAAATAACACGGGTAGAAAGGTGCTTTACAAAAGAACCATAGAGGTCAAAAGAACTTCTATAGAGATCAGAAAGGGTAAAATAACAAAAGGAAATAAAGAAACGTGACAAGTTAATTCTTCCAAAAGAACAAAGTTCAACGAGAAGAGACCTTGAGACGTAAGTCAAGCCTCATGTAAAGAAAAAGAGGGAACGGAAAGTAAAGAGAAGAAAGGTGTCGATAAACACTTTGAAGGAGTCTGGAATGTAAGAACGTAAAGAAAAAACAAAAAGTCTAATAAAACAAATGACGGAGGACAAGTTACAATTCTCGAAGGTAGGTATCAAGAAGTTCCTCAGACAGATGTTCTCGGTTAGCGAACTTAAACATACAATGGAGGTGACATATTAGTATTTCATAATCTAAATCAGTATGGACTTACCGGATCACCAAAAGGGATGAAAGTGGTTTAATTAGGACTTTAACGGTTGTGTAAAGTTCGTTGAGTCCTCTTCTGAGATGTGTACCAGTAGTGGTTTACCAGTTTTGACTTTTACCTAACTAGTAGTCGACTACTAGACTCGGTCAGTCGAGGTTTAGAACAAACACGACTGACATGCCTTGAAGAGGTAGAAGGTGACGTTTCTTATATTAGTTAGGCAAAAGTCAAAACTGGTAAACCCCTACAGGTACACATCTCAGCAGAGGACTCAACGAACTTTACACAAAAGACACTGGTGTAAAAGAGCGCTGTTTTGAAACAATCGGAAACGGGAACAAGTAAAACATGAGACTCTGGTTTGAAAGGACAGTAAGGTCTATAGAGAATTGAAGGATGAGAAAGTAAGGTTAAGGGATACTACTTTTCCAGTAGAATAAAACCCGCCGCCCACAATCAAGGATAGTCGAAATCGAAGAAACCATATTCACTAACTCCATATCTAAATCTAATGACACTACAATTTACAATACGGAACCTTTACTTTGCTCTAGTAAGACACGAAAAACCTCAACATTGGTTTATGGCATGAAATTTGAGCAAACAATTGATACTCCCAATGAGGTAAAGAAGATTCTCTAAGAAAGGTTGTCATGATCTATATTTCCGGTAGGTTTAATTTTAACGGGTAGGGGTAGGTAAAATAAAGTGACTAAGAATTTTACAGTCACAAGTTAGAACGGTAAAGTACACACTGGTGTAGGTTAAATGGAACTAAGTACCTATATTGAAAGGTTCAAGGATACGTTATAAGAAGAAGAGGGGGTTTGAAAAATAAAAACAACACCATTAACGTCCACTTGTCGTTTCCCTGAGTCGGTATGTATATGTATATATATGTATATAGTTAAGAGGGGGTTTAAGGGGAGGGTAATTCGTACCTCCCTACTTATCAATACCTCAAACCCTTCCAGTACATGTATGACGAGATAATTTTTACCTACTGGTTGTTTCCGGATAACATATCGTATACCTTGTGATGTGTTTCAAAGTGTCACAACAAAAAGTGTAGTAACCTGAACTGAAAACGGTGATCTGTGTAGGTATTGATTCACAATAAAAGTGAAACAGGACCAACGAGATAAAAAAAAAAAAAGACCTTGATAATCATTAAAGAGAGATGAGAAGGGGTCATCGTATGATCTGTGGAAGGTTGGACCTCCCAGAGTAGAAGGTCACAATATAGAAAAATGGTAAGTATGAAAAGTACCCAAAGAGTTCCGTTTTTATGACTTCACCTAACAGTAAAAGGTGAGGTCAGTTTTAGAAGTGATATTGGACAGATAAAAACCACCGAGATGTACCGTACAGAATCTCCAAATGACTCAATACGACAGAGGAAACGGTACTACTCCGACACTAGGTACTTTCCCTATGTGTGTGTATGTATACACGTGTGTATATATACATATACTCGAAGGGTTTACCGTGATCGTCATTTCTTGGGTGGACCGTTACGTCCTTTACTTTTTCTACACTCAAGTCAGGGACCCAGTCCTTCTAAAGGACCTCATCCTTTACCATTGGATGAGGTTACGCGGACTGACCTTTTAAAGTGTCTGTGTCCCCCTACCGTCCGATGTCAGGTACCCCAACGTTTCTCAAGCTGTGTTGACTCGTGTGTGTGTGTGGGTGTGCATATACATATGTGTATGTGTCACCTTAAGATGAGTCGATATTTTTTTATTACTTTAAAATGGTAAAAGTCGATGACCCTACGTGAACTTACCGTAAAACAATTCACTTTAAACATTTCGTCTCTTTCTGTTTGTGATATACTACAGTAAATGTACTTCTTATATTTTTTCTTTTTTGACAATAAAAATAAATAAAAAAAAAAATTCGTCTGTGTGTATATCTCTTGTTAAATCTCTAACGTCCACCGAACCCCTACCGTGGTATCCTTACTCCCTCGGTCCCCAGTTTCATAACTCAATTTCTATCTAAGTTCCTGTATAACATGTAGTTCCCCTTATATCAATCATAAAACATTATTAAAATTTACTTTTAATTAGAAAGTTTTAACGTATTTTCAATTTCTTTTGATTATCGGAAACAATTGTACTCACACCTACTACTTGTTTGATGAAGACTTCTAAATCATGTCTCCTTTGTTGAGTTATAAGACCAACGTCACTGATTATTAAGATTTAATATAAAAAAATTAAAGTAATAATTTTCGTATTTATTACTTAAGTTAATACACTCCCGAATCCATTCTTAAGGAGTAGAATGAGAGAAGTCAATAAATAAAAAATTTCCGAAACATTTCAGTCATCAATATCGTCATACCTGTATAGATGGGGATGATACATAGATGTCGACAATTTTTTGGAATCTTAATTAACATTTAATATTATTTTTTGATGATATTAATTTAAGTTATTACAGGATCTTTTACGATATACTCATATTTGTAAAAAAAAGATTATCTCATTTCGACTAATCAAGATTTTAAATATAGTCATTTTAATACATAATAGGAAAATAGGTATTAAAAACAAAAAGTGAAACACACTAAAATTTTTGATACAATAAGGACATCTTTCGGTTCAAAGATCAGTCAAGTAGTCCGGTGTCGACGGTTAGTTTTTCAAACGACGATTCAGGGAAGTCAGTACAGGCTGAGACACACTGGGGTAGCTGACGTCGGATGGTCCGAGGAGGTGGGTACCCTAAAAGGTCCGTTCTCATGACCTCACCCAACAGTAACGGAAGAGGATAATTTTCCAATGATAGTGAAATATTTAGACTTAATAAAGCTCTTATTTCCTTGTCACATGTTTCATGATAGATTGTATCTCAGTATTTATTAATACGATTGATTAGTCTTTTTTCTTCGTTTATAGTTCCTATACATACATACGTCTATATACATGTAAACACACTTGCGTACATACGAAGATAGATACATAAACGGAAGGTTAATAAGTCGATTAACCTAAGAGGAAAAGTAGAGGGAGAAAGAAAATTGACTCATCCATACCTAACACAACACACGAGTCAACGAGTCAACACAAGTTAAGAAACTCTGGGGAATCTGATATCGGACGGTCCGAAGATACAGGGACCTTAAAAATTTCGTTCTTATGACTTCATGCAACGTTAACGGATAAGATTTCCTAGAAAGGGTGGGTCCCTAACTTGGACGTAGATAACTTAGAGGATGTAACAGTCCTCCTAAGAAATGGTCACATGATGGACCCTTCGGGATTGACCAATGACTCGTAATTAGATACCGAAGAGTTATCGAAAATAAATCGGTATCTAAAACCTCGAGAAAGAAGAGACTTGATACATTTTGTTTACGAGTTTCATACGTTCTTGTACACTATAACTTTACTGAAGACTCGTCTGTAGTTGGAGTTAATATCGGAAACGAGTTTATTAGATAATGAGTTTGACGAATTTATTTTGGTTGAACTCCTCCTTCGGACATTGTCTATCCTATTCGATATACCAAACTTTTACCCCTTGATAAAAGTACCGAAGTTCGTGATCATTAGGGGATACAATGTTACAGAACAGTCACATTTATTTGGACTTTAATTTTTCCGAGATAAACCAGATAGTATAATCTGACTCACTAGACTTATTATATAAAAGAGGATGATACATCCCGTCCCTATAAGAGTTTCGAAGTTTGAGGGATCCATCTCATAGGGACACTAGAAGGTTAACTGAAGAGAATATAGAGTCATTAATAGGAAGGTATTCGACTTGTTGACACGAAAGACAGGGTAAAGATATCTTTGGTATAACCAATATCAGTATATCCCACACCAATGTAAAGTTTTTAAATAAATTTGACTCACTACTAATTATAACAGTGAGAGAGGAGTACATACACTTTTTTTTTTTTTTTTTTTTTTGGTCTGTACACATTGTTGTCTTAGGTTCCTACGTCTACCCAAATCTCTATATAGTCTTTTTATGTCTGTCCGATTTACTGTACTTAGTGGTTTAGCGTAGTCTTAGACTTTTATAAGTACAACCTCTTAACTTCAAGTGATAGAAAGTCATATTTAACATACTTCCTGACAGAAATTCTTGTACTTAGACAGTTGACTTATTTTTGGTATTATGTTTATTTTACGATTAAATAAACCTTCGTTGAATCTACAGGTAGTCGTCTGTTTACCTATTCTTTAGACACCATGTATATGTGCTACCTCATCTATTTAGGTGTGAGTATACCTGTGGAATAGAAACTGTTTCCTCCGTTCTTATATGTTACCTCATTTCTGTTAGAGAAATTGTTCACCACGACCCTTTTGACCAGTTGGTGAACATTTTCTTACTTTGATCTAGTGAAAGATAGTGGCATGTGTTTTTATTTGAGTTTTACCTAATTTCTAGATTTACATTCTAGTCTTTGATATTTTGAGGATCTCCTCTTGTATCCGTTTTGTGAGAGTCTGTATTTAGTGTCGTCCTAGGAGATACTAGGTGGAGGGTCTTAAGACCTTTATTTTCGTTTTTATTTGTTTACCCTAGATTAATTTTAATTTTCGAAGACATGTTGTTTCCTTTTATATTCGTTCCACTTTTCTGTCGGAAGACTTACCCTCTTTTATTATCGTTTACTTCGTTGACTGTTTGTTGATTAGAGTTTTTATATGTTCGTTGAA
>SJYO01048061.1:65052780-65070393 GCA_006410555.1 Capra ibex | reverse complement strand
AATAGTGTTTTTTTTTTTTTTTTTTTTTCTTATGCAAACTTAGTCAAGATTACTCCACCTACTTTGACCTCGGATAATATGTCTCACTTCATCGGTCTTTCATTTTGTGGTTATGTCATATGATTGTATATACCTTAAATCTTTCTACCATTGTTATTGGGACATACTCTCTGTCGTTTTCTCTGTGTCTACATATCTTGTCAGAAAAACCTGAGACACCCTCTCCCTCTCCCACCCTACTAAACCCTCTTACCGTAACTTTGTACATATTATAGTATACACTTTACTTAACGGTCAGGTCCAAACTACGTACTATGTCCTACGAGTCCCGACCACATGACCCTACTGTGTCTCCCTACCATACCCCTCCCTCCTGCCTCCCCCAAAGTCCTACCCCTTACACTCATGGAGACACCACCTAAGTACAACTACATACCGTTTTGGTTATGTTATAACATTTCATTAATCGGAGGTTAATTTTATTTATTTAAATATAATTTTTATTTTTATTTATTTGAAGTCTAATCGTGTAATTTTTATTAATTTATTTTACAATTCCATTATATTGTAAGTTCCTGTTTCAGATTGATTTTATAAATGAATCAGTCTTCCCGAAATAGGTAAGTTCAGGACAAATTCTCTCTCTTACCGAACGGTCTGACTACGGTAGTTGACTAAACGGACGGTTCATATTAGGGTACCGTCTCTATACATGTATTTCGAAGGTCACAGACCGTAATATTGAAACTCAAAATAATGATTGTTTCATATAGATATAAGAGAAAAAAGGTTTAAAAGAGAGTGAGAGAAAAAAAGGGTTTAAGAGAGAAGGGGTTTAGTTTAGTACTCACAAACTTAAAAGTACATCGAATAAGTGATCTTATCTCACCCGACCAGTCTGACTTCTGAGAGAAGCCTTACGGTATAGATCGTGACCTTTTTAATTCAAGCAACATAAGTAATGAAATGAACGTAAATAAAACGATCAACTTAGTTACTAGGACTGAGACTTATTGTGAACTCGAAAGGACCACCGAGGTCACTATTTCTTAGACGGACAGTTACGTCCTCTAGACCCAAATTAGGGATCTAACCCTTCTAGGGAAACTCTTCCTTTACCGTTGAGTAAGGTCAAAAGAACAGACCCTTTTGGGTACCTGTCTGCTCGAATCTCCCGATATCAGGTCCTTCGACGTTTCTCACCCTGTTGAATAACTGATTTATTGTTATTCGAAGACAGGATTCCTTTTAGACTTTTAGATATTAACAATAATATATACATATATACAATATTGTATATGTTTTGTATATATACACACACATATATATAGACCGATCTACCTACCGAAACACATCTTAAGAATACAAATTTTAAGATGAAATCGGTAGGTCGTTATAAGTCAAAATCTTGGTATTGGGTCTAGTGTCGTCATTTTAGGGTCTTAAGATTGATGTTCTTTGGTCCCTTTAGGGAGATCAGTTGGATAATTAAATCTCTTAAATCCTTCACTTCAATTAAGGACTTTTGTAAGTCGGGTTTGTACTACGACCAAGTCGTAGTCTTGAAGGAAGATATATGAGTCCTTTGATTCCTTCACTAAACGTCAAATACTTTTGATATATTCAGAATTTCTTTTATGACGTAGACTTTTAGATAGTAATAATAATATATGTATATATACACACACATATGTATATATACACCATCGTTTGTAATCGACACCATTCATCTTTAAACACAAAGTGAATCTTATTATATGAAGTCCAAGTAGGTACAACAGTTTTAACGTTTATAAACACGTATATATGTATACTTAAAATAAATAGGTAAATAGATAGTAATCTGTAAATCTAACAAAAGTATAGAACCGATAACACTTACCACGACTTTACTTGTACCTTCACTCCTATAGAACCTGAAGTAAAGGAAACCTATATATGAATCTTCCATTCCACCGAGTACTATTACAGAAATTAGAAAACTCCTTAAAGGTATTGTAAAAGGTATTATAGGTATAGTTGAAAGTAGGGGTGGTAATATCGTAACTCACTTTGTTTGGTCTGTGTCTTTATGTTTATTACGGACTTGTGTATATACCTTAGACTTCATTTTTTAGAACTAATACACTCCATAACCTATTCTATTCATGGAAATAACAATACTTATAAAATATGATGTAAGTACTTAGTCTAGTAATTCAACATGTATCATTTGTATATGTTAAAATTTAATAGTTGATATGAAGTCATTGTAACTCTTTTATTTATTACGTATACAATAAAATACTTATTTTTATATTGACCCGTTTTACCTATTTTTTAATAGGTTGATGAGAGATACTTTCTTAGCGACATCTAGATTTCTGTACTATTCAATTTTTACTTTCCTATCTTTTGAAAAATCTATACTATGGTTTCAATGTCAGTTGTGTTCTTTTTTTATCAGAACTTATAATTTTTTTTACTTTCTTTCTTTATGAAAACAAATAGTTATCTGTAGGGTGTATTACCGATTATATAAAAGTTTAGTATATAGAATAGTTTTCATTTATGAACATTATATATCTTTTGAGAATTTTGTTATTATGTTTTTGTTGAAATAGTTTTTTACTCGTATAAATTTATCCGTAAAGAGGTCGTTCGTGTATGTTTAGCGGTACGTTTGTGTTTTTCTACAAGTTGTAGTGATTAGTAACCCTTTACGTATTTATTGGTGTCACTCTAAGATGGAGGATAGATAATCCTACCGATGTCAGGTTTTGATCCTTTATTGTTTACAACTGTTCCCATACCGTTTTGACCTTCTGAACACGTGACGACCACCTTTGCATTTTTCCCACGTCGGTGCATCCTTTATCCTATCACAAAGGAGTTATTATATTTACTCTTAACGGTACACTATGTCACTAAAGTGAAGATCCATAGATGGATTTCCTTAATTTCCGTCTTGAGTCCCTGAAGGTTCCGTCAGGTCAGTAATTCTGAGACGTGATCGTTACGTCCTCCACGTCTAGGGTAGGTACCATGCCCTTAATTCTAGGATGTACGGAACGTCGTACCGATTATTTTCTATTTTGTTCCGAGTTTCTCTACACATTCGTAGACATAGATGTTACTGTAATAAGGGGTATCGGTTTTCTGCCTTCACTGGGTTGACAAGTGGATTTCTACTCTTATTCATTTTCCACAATGTACGTTTATTACCTTCCGAGAAGTTGGAATTTTCCTTTTTTTTTTTTTTAGACCTTGTACGATGTCTAGGGTCCGAGTGTCAGGTAGAGTCCGGTTATGTGACTCTCTGTCTCACAAATCCTTTTCTTATCTCTGAAATAAGCCTTTCAGTCGTCTGACTCTTCTTATCGGATCACGGGATTTCTCTTTAGAATGGATTTAATCTTAAGTCCGAAAAGAATATGGTTTTCTCTATTCCCACACCGTCTAATAGTGTGTACAGAACCACGGACTTAGGAAAAAACAATGACAACAGGTGAATCCAGACCAGTGTTACAAGGACGTTTGGAGGTTGTACTATTCACAATAAGAGAGAAAACGTTTAAAAATAGAGACATACTTACTTTTAACAATATCGAAATTTTAGGTTCAGACCCTCCGTCTCGGAACTCTTATCCAATAGTACATACAAAGTCCGATATCCGTTTTAACCAAATCTTTACACGTTTCAGTCACTGATCGTGTCCGTTGTCTTGTTATTCCTTCTCTAAATTACGCCTTCGTCCAAACAAGAGGTAATTTGTGGTGATGTCGAACCTATTTGGAACTCTTGTGATATGGTTCACTTTATTTAGGTAGTGTATTTTCGTTTATTACATACTAAATTGAATATATTTCATCGATCTTATCAGTTTGAGTATCTTAATTTCATCTTATCTCAAACAGTTCACGACCTACCTCATCCATTATACTTCAATAACAAACTACTAACATAATCGAACATAACAGTCTCTTCCGTTACCGTGTGGTGAGGTCATGAGAACAGACTGTTTAGGGTACCTACCTCCTCTGACCATCCGACGTCAGGTACCTCAGCGATTCTCAGTCTGTGCTGACTCGCTGAAGGGAAAGTGAAACGTAAAAGTACGAAACCTCTTCCTTTACCGTTGGGTGAGGTCACAAGAACGAACCTCTCAGGGTCCCTGCCCCCTCGGACCACCCGACGGTAGATATCCCAGTATGTCTCAGCCTGTGTTGACTTCACTGAATCGTCATCGTCGTCGTCGTCGAAGATAACATCATACTTTTCTCAAGACCTCTACCTACAACAACTACTGAAACTTTGCTATACTTAACAAGAATTGTGGAGAGTTGAAACATAATTTTTTTACTAACGTCACCGTTTCGGAGTATGGAGAAAAATATATAAAAACCTCTTCTTTACTATTAAAACTCTTTGTTTAAGTACGTACTGGGTCCCGTGAATTTCAAAGATAATGGAGTTTTTCTAATAGACTTTTGTTCTTAACTGATCTTAAAGTAATCTATTATTATGTTTAATTGTCACATATATATAAGTTTACATAATCTTATTGTAAGATAGGGGTCCTGACGTTTTATTATATCATACTATATTACCCCTTTTTTATAGATTAACCTACAGTTTTTTTGAACTGATTCGAGAAAGAAACCAGAGATGAAAGTATTATCGAAAGTAATAAAGTTTTATGAAAGTAATAAAGTTTTTATTACTGTTTCATACAGACCATAATTCATATTTATTGACAAAGAAACTTATATAAAATTGAAAAATACTGTCTATTCAACAAGTTGAGTGGACAGAACTGAAGGGGTATATATTTAGTGATATTATTATCATAGGTATAGTATCTGATGAACTCTTCCAATTTGTTTTTACATGTACCTCAACGAATTTTTCCCTATGTATGTTATAAGTCATCTTATTTACAAGTTACTTAAATCGATAAAATTTTAATTGAAATTACCTCATATTAACTAAATGTTACAATGTAATCAAAAACGACATGTCGTTGTACTCAGTTTGTGCGTATATGGACATGGGAGAGGGAAGATCTGAAGGTAGGGTAAGTCCAACGGTATCACGTTATTCAACTCAAAAGACACGACATGTTCTAAGAATAATTAATAGATAAAATACGTATCATAATTTATCATATATACACAGTTAGAGTTTGAGGGTTAACGATAAAAGGACAGTGAGAATCATGAGTATACAAACAAGAAAAACAGACACAGAGATAAAGACGATACGTTTATTCTAGTAGATATTGTAAAAAGAGTTCTCCGTCCAGTCCACCGGACCATAAAGGTAGAGAAAGTCTTAAAAGGTGTCGAATAACACTAGGTGTGTCAGTTTCCGAAACCGTATCAGTTATTTCGTCTTTATCTACAAAAAGACCTTGAGGGAACGAAAAATCTACTAGGTCGCCTACAACCGTTAAACTGGAGACCAAGGAGACGAAAAAGATTTTGGTCGAACTTATAGACCTTAAAATGTCAAGCGAATAACCACTTGGAACCGAACCTATTAAAACTCGTAATGAAATACTTGTACACTCTACTCACGTTAATACGTCATCAAACTCGTAAGAAACCGTAACTGAAAGAAACCTTAACCTTACTTTTGACTGGAAAAGGTCAGGACACCGGTGCCGACTCAAAAGGTTTAAAAGACCGTATAACTCACGTCGCGAAAGTGTCGTAGTAGAAAGTCCTAAATGACCTACCTACACTCAAGCTCACTTGAGACCCTCAACCACTACCTGTCCCTCTGGACCACACGACGTTAAGTACCCCATCGTTTCTCAGTCTCAGTCTGTCCTGACTCGCTACCTTGACTTGACTTGACTATGGTAAAAAGATCTAAAGTGTTTATATACAATTGCATACTATAAACAAAAAAGAGAAAGACTGAAAGAAGTGAGATACTGTACGAGATCCAGGTAGGTGTAGAGATGTTTACTGAGTTAAAACAAGGAAAAAATACTGATTATGAGTATATATATATGTATATGTATGTATATGTATATATATATATATATATATATTGTGTAGAAGAAATAGGTAAGGAGACAACTACTTGTAAATCCAACGAAGATAAAGGACGGATAACATTTGTCAAGACGATACTTGTAAACTTTCTTACATAGAAATACTTAATAACAAAAGAGTCCCATATACGGGTTATCACCTTAACAACCTACTATACGATCAAGATAAAAATCAAAAAATTCCTTTTAGATATGACAAAAGGTATTACCGATATAGTTAAATGTAAGGGGTTTTGTTACGTTCTCCCAAGGGAAACGAGGTGCGGGAAACTACTACACACTCCACTAAGAAATAACATCAAAACTAAATATCCTACAACACGTAGAAACGTACACAAACAACCAGTCCTCGTTACAGATTATCTACAAGGTAGGTAAAAAAACGAACAGACTATAACTCGATGTACTCGACGAACATATAAAACCTCTAATTAGAAAACTATAAACGAGGTAAAAGTTTATAAAGGGGGATAAGATTCCCAATAGAAAAGTAGAACAAATACTAAAGGAAAAGACACATCTTTGAAAATGTAAATTAATTCAGAGTAAATAAATAAAAACAAAAATAAAAACAATGAGATCCTCTACCCAGTTTTTTCTAAAACGATGTTGATACAGTTTCACACAAGACGAATACAAAAGGAGATTCTCAAAATAGGACCCATCAGAACATAAGTCCAGAAGTTAGGTAAAACTCAAATAAAAATCCATACCACAATCTCTCACAAGATTAAAGTAATAAAATGTGACTCGACAGATCAAAAGGGTCGTGGTGAATGATTTCTCTTATATAAAAGACGTAACATATAAGAACAGAATCTTTATTTCATCTCGGTCTCTATCTCTTTCATATTCTTTACCAATTGTTCCTGGTTCTTATTGATTTCTTGTTCGTTAGTTACTACTTGTTGGGTTATTGACTTTACTTCTTATATGATCTTCCTTAGTTATCATATTATCGACTCCGTCTTCTCGTCTATTCACTCGACCTTCTATCTTACTACCTTTATTTGTGATTCCTCGTCCTACTTTCTCTTATCTTACTTTTCTTTACACATATCAGAGTCTCTGGAGACCCGTTGTAATTTTCGTAGTCGTAAACTTCATATCCTCAGAATCTTCTTCCTCTCTTTCCCTTTACCGGACTTTTTTATAAACTTTTCTAATATCTGTTTTTACAGGGAATATACCCTTTCCTTTCTCAGCTAGTTCGGGTCGTTGGTGTCTCTCAGGATATGTCCTATTTGAGTTCCTCAAATCTATGTATTTGTACGTAGTTTTGTGTAAACTAATTGTGTTCAATTAGTTTGATTGTTTTGAATTTATGTTTATTTTTTATAATTTTGTCGTTCCCTTTTAGTTGTTTATTGGATGTTACAATTATTGGATGTTGGTATTACAATTGTCGACTCGAAAGTCGTCTTTGAGACTTCCGGTCTTTCCTTATCGTTCTGTATAAATTTTATCACTTACCCTTTTTACGATGGGTCGTTCTTAGAGTAAGTCTAAACTACCTTTTTAGTTTTGGAAATGTTTGTTCGTTTTCGATAATCTTAAGTCGTGGTGGTTTGATCAAAATGTTGTTGACGATTTCCTTGAAAAGATCCATCCTTTATTTATATGGTTTAATTTTTTTTTTAGATATTTTCAAATCCATGTAAACTACTTTGAATGTAATTTTTTAATTAAAAACACTACTATGACTAGTTTACGGTCAGTGTTAAGATTCATGAGACAAACATAATTAATAACATTATGATTATTCTTATACAACATGTATGAAAAAAAAAAAAAAAATTCAAAAACTGACATGACGTGTCGTACGACCTAAAATCAAGGGTCTAGTCTCTAGTTTGATCACGGGGGATGTCATCTTCAAGTCTCAAATTGGTGACTCCTCAGGTGCTCCCTTCAGGGTTTCGATATTTATGAAAATAGTAAGAAGTGGGGATAAAATGTGGACTCGTTTTAATTCGTATCTATAATATAGTACCTTACTATACCTTAGGACTTCATACTAAGTATAAAAAGTATTAATACTATTAGGTATTGAAGGAAGTTGTCGTCTTGAAAGATACGTACTGTAAAATTTTTGGTTACTCTTTGAAATGTATTGTCTTTTTAACATGTGTACTTGACCTTACTATCTTATAACCGGATATTACATCTAAAACTTTTTAACCACTATATGAAGGAACTGTATTATTTATTAAACTATAAAATGAAAAATTTATAATACCTTAATCACAACTCAGAAATTCGTTGGTCCCTTCCATCCTATTAGTGAAAGTACACTTCTTATAAATCTGTAATCTCTCACGATCTTTTATCCTTTATAGTAATCAAGGTGATGCAATTGTATCAATTATAAAATAAAACATACGTAGGATAAAGTCACGAAAAAATTTACGGGTACCTAAGAAATATTTTAATGGTAGAATTACGTGTAAGTACGATATTACATTAAAAAGTGAATTGTATAGTGTAATTAAAGTTATCATGAAGTATTAAAAAGATTAATGGAAAAGATTATCGGTACATAAAAAAGTAATTCTACACGGTATTAAATATTAAATTAATGGGTAAAAGGATGTACTTGTAAAGTTAACAAAGGTTATCGTGATGTAATATTTATTATGAAATACAGTAAAACATATATTGTGGGTGTGTAAAAATAATCCTCAAGACTTTATCACTGTGGTCCAGTTCTATATACGCGAGAGAACAGTACATTATGTTGAACGACGACTAAAAAAACAAAACACTAACAATTTTAAACATCGTGAAAAGTCTCGATGTAAAGGTGTGTTAAAACAGTTGTTCGTGTGTAAATAAAAGGAAACATTCAATAAGTATCCTTACACCTCCTTTCTGTATACTTTTATGTGTTTACTTACCCTGAACAATTCATACAAGGTACACGGTTTATACACAAGATAAGATTTAATGTTGATAAAATATAATTAATAGATTAAATTAGGTATTTTGTTGTAATCCTTCTTCTTTCTCAATATTTAGTAAAAAACATCTATCTCCGAGCCTTTGTGTACAACTGAACATCTATAACAATTGTTTATAACTTATCGTCTAAAACCTATATCAATAATTTACTCCACGGTTCCTTTCTCGTCCTAGTTCGAAAAAATGAAATCATGTTAAAAAAAGGGTAATATGTTATCATACAATATAAACTCAAGACCGATTCCTACAGTACGTTAAATATACCTTTACATGTGGGCACCACCTAATTACAGTTACATACCGTTTTGGTTATGTCATAACATTTCATTTTATTTCCTTTTTATTTTATTTTTATTTTTACTTTTTTTTAAAACTAGTAAATCACGAAATAAGTTAAAAGAAGATCACTTTGACATTAAGAGGGGTTATTTGTCTCGGGTAAAATTAAAAGAACTAAGAGATAAACACATTTTGAAGATATTAACGATACTAAGACCGGTGGTAAAACGTATATGAGTTAGAACTAAAGATAATAACAAATGGGTGTAGAAGTTTATTAAACTATAAAATCTTCGTATAACATGACCGAAGACAAAGGAACACACAAAGTCAATTTGCAGGGTTTTACTTTAAAAACTTTAAATAAAAGCGTTATTTGATTAAGTAACAAATTTTATACCGAATTCCCTTAAGGGACCTCCAGGTCACTAATCCTGATGTGCGAAATTGTCGACTCTCGTCTCTTGATTCTAAAGTGTATGTTCGGAAATCCACGTCGTTTTTATTTAGTTATGTATTATAAAATTTTATTTTATTTTTTGTTTTCCTACAAGGGAATATTTTTTATTTTATATTGTCATACATAAGAAGTGGGAGCCTCTTCCGTTACCGTGGGGTGAGGTCGTGAGAACGGACCTTTTAGGATACCTACCTCCTCGGACCATCGGACGTCAGGTACCCCAGCGATTCTCAGTCCGTGCTGACTCGCCGAAGTTAAAGCGAAAAGTGAAAGTACGTAACCTCTTCCTTTACCGTTGGGTGAGGTCACAAGAACGGACCTCTTAGGGTCCCTGCCCCCTCGGATCATGCGACGGGAGACACCCCAGCGTGTCTCAGCCTGTGCTGACTTCTCTGAGTCATCGTCGTCGTCGTCGTCGTCGTCGTCGTCGTCGTAAGAAGTGGGGTGAGGGAGGATACAGGGAACAGAATTTAGAAGGAATAGTATTAAAAAGTAGGTTCATAAATTGTGGTAAATAATTAATTTCTAGATAATATAACCGTGAAAGAGTTGATGACTTATGTTTTAAAGACAGACTTGAGTTTTGAAACTGGAAACTGGATATAAAATTTTGTATTTCTATATTACGGAAATAAATTTGAAAATTACAAAAAAAAAAAAAAAGGAGGAAAAGTTTATCTACCTTTTTAAGGTCCCCTTATTAAGTCTGAAATAAAAACGACGTAGATACCGTTGGGTGAGGTCACAAGAACGGATCTCTTAGGGTCCCTGCCCCTTCGGACCACCCGACGGTAGATACCCCAGCGTGTCTCAGCCTGTGCTGACTTCGCTGAATCGTCGTCGTCGTCGTCGTCGTCGTCAATAATCAAATCTTTTAAAAATTCTTAATTTCCGTGAGTCATACATGACTAATTAAACAACGGACCGATATATAATATGAAATAAAAGAATAAATCATTCTACATCTAAAAGAAATTCCATGATTCTTTTCATATAGACCTCTATTTATTTTTACAGTATAATAAAATAAAGTAAGTCTGTTTTTCATTTAAAATGATTTGTTAACTTGATATATATACATATTTACTGTATATAATAACGGAATTTTTAGACAATAATAAAAATCAACGTTTCAGTACAGACTGTGTAAACGGTGGGGTACATGACATCGGACGGTCCGAAGAGACAGGTACCCTAAAGGGTCAGTTTTTATGATGTCACCCAACGGTAAGGAAGAGGTCCTCTAGAAGGGTTGAGTCCCTAACTTACGTATAGAGGACGAACCGTCCACCTATGAAATGGTACTTCGGTGGACACTTTGAGTGGAATATTTATAAACAAATATATTATTAACAATAAGTTATTAATATACACACACGAAAACTCTGTATATCCCTTCAGAGAGTAACATAAGTACAATCTTCTTTTACATGTTTGAAATATCAAGGACCTTAAAGACGGATCGGATATACGTTATATATAAATTCAAATTATTTGTGTGTGTGTGTGTGTATGTGTGTATATATCCCTCTCTATTTTTTCCGTTCCCTTAAGGTCTTTTTGTAGATGAAGACGAAGTAACTGATGTGATTTCGGAAACTGACACACCTAGTGTTGTTTGACACCTTCTAAGAATTTCTCTACCCTTATGGTGTGGATGGACGGAGGACTCTTTGGACATACGTCCAGTTCCTCGTTGTCAATCTTGACCTGTACCTTGTTGTCTGACTAAATTTTAACCCTTTCTTCACATAGTTCCGACATACAACAGTAGGATACATAAATTGAACACGTCTCATGGAGTCCGTTTTACGACCCAGTATACATCCTATTCCACCCTATTTCTAACGACTCTCTTTATAGTCATTGGAATGTATACGTATACCGTAGTGGGATTACCGTCTTTCACTTCTCCTTGATTTCTTGGAGAACTACTTCCATTTTCTCCTCTCACCTTTTTGACCGAATTTTGAGTTATAAGTCTTTTTTTAATACTAGTACCGTTGACCAAGGTCGTGAAGTACCGTTTATCTACCCCTTTTTGTCTTTGTCACAGTCTGAAATAATAAAAAAAAAAAAAAGTCAAAGTTTAGTGGTCCCTACCACTGACGTCGGTACCTTAATTTTCTACGAAGGAGGAACCTTCTTTTCGATACTGTTTGGATCTGTCGTATAATTTTTGGTTCCTATACTAAAACGTCTGTTTCCAGACATATCAGTTTCGATACTAAAAAGGTCATCGGTGCATGTCTACACTCTCAACCTGGTACTTCTTACGACTTTCGGTTTCGTGACTACGAAAACTCGACACCACAACCTCTTCTGTGAACTTCTCAGGGAACCTGTTGTTCCTCTAGTTTGGTCAGTTAGTATTTCCTTTAGTCAGGACTTATAAGTGACCTTCCTGACTTCAAGGTTATGAAACCGGTGGTCTACATTTCTTAATAAGCAAACTTTTCTGAGACTACGACCCTTTCTAACTCCCTCACTGTCTACTCTATAAACCTACCTTAGTAGCTGAGCTACCTGTAGTCAGACTCGTTTGAGATACTCACTACTTGTCCCTTAAGACCACTTATGTCAGGTACCCAAACTTTTTCAGTCTGTACTGACTCACTGACTTATTCCATCAGGTCCACCATTTCTTAGACGGAACTTATGTTCTGTGGGTTCAAGTTAGGGACCCACCCCTTCTAGGGAAACTCTTCTCTTACTGATGGTAAAGGTCATAAGAACGACCTCTAAAGGTACCTGTCTTCGTAGACCGTTCGAAGTCAGGTACCCCAAGTTTTTATCGACTCTTTCTTCTCTTCACTTTCCTTTTCCTTTTTCACTTTCTATATAAGTTGATGTACGTCTCAAAGTCTTCTACTGTTTCTCTCCATTCTTTTAGAAGAATTCACTTGTCAAGTTTCTTTATTTTCTTTTGTTATTTTACCCTTATTGATCTCTAAAGAAGGTCTTTTAACCTCTATGGTTCCCTTATAAAGTACTTTTCTACCCGTATTATTTTTTCTCTTTGTATTTCTTGAATTATTTTCGTCTTCTATAATTCCTCTCCACCTTTCTTATGTTTATTTGATGCGTTTTTTTCCAGAATTACTGGGCTTATTGGTACTACCACACCAGTGAGTGGATCTCGGTCTGTAGGACCTCACACTTCAGTTCACCCGGAATCCTTCGTAATGATCCTTGTTTCGATCACCATCACTACCTTAAGGTAGACTCGATAAATTTTAGGATTTTCTATTATGACTAATTCACGACGTAAGTTATACGGTCGTTTAAACCTTTTGAGTCATCACAAGGTCGTCCTGACCTTTTCCAGTCAAAAGTAAGGTTAGACTTTCTTTCCATTACAGTCTCTTACGAGGTTGATGACATGTTAACGAGAGTAAAGTATACGATGGTTCCAATACTAGTTTTATGACGGTCCGAAGTCGTCACGTTCTTGGTTGTTAAAGTCTACATGTATAACCCAAATCTTTTCCGTCTCGTTGGGTTCTAGTTTAACGGTTGTAAAAGACCTAGTATCTTTTTCCTCTAAAGGTTATTTAATATATGTAGAGGAAATAACTGATGCGATCTCGGAAACTGGTCTCTTCCGCTACCGTGGGGTGAGGTCATGAGCAGACCTTTTAGGGCACCTGCCTCTTCGGACCATGCGACGTCAGGTACGCCAGCCCTTCTCAACCTGTGTTGACTCGCTGAAGTGAAAGTGAAAAGTGAAAGTACGTAACCTCTTCCTTTACCGTTGGGTGAGGTCACAAGAACGGACCACCCGACGGTAGATACCCCAGCGTGTCTCAGCCTGTGCTGACTTCACTGAAACGTCGTCGTCGTCGTCTCGGAAACTGACACACCTAGTGTTTTCTGACACCTTTTAAGAATTTCTCTAGTCTTATGGTCTTGTGGAATAGTCAGAAACCCCTTTGGACATAAGTCTTGTTCTTCGTTGTCAATCTTGGTCTGTATCTTGTTTCCTACCTAATTTTTAACCCTTTCCTCATGTAGTCCCGACATATAACAGTGGGACGAATAAATTGAATATACGTCTGACGTAGTACACTTTACGACACGACCTACTTCGTGTTCGACCTTCGTACTAACGACCCTCTTTATAGTTGTTGAAGTCTATACGTCTACTATGGTAAGATTACTGTCTTTCGTTTATCCTTGATTTCTTGGAGAACTACTCCCATTTTGTCGTTTCACTTTTTCGACCGAATTTAACGTAACTTCTTTGATTCTAATACCGTAGACCCAGAGTGAAGTTCATGAGAGAGTACCGTTTATCGACCCTTTGTTACCTTTGTCACTGGTTTAAATAAAAGGACACGAGGTTTTAGTGACGTCTACTACGGACGTCGGTACTCTAATTTTCTGTGTACGAGGAACCTTCCTTTCGATCCTGTGTGACACATAATTTTTCGTCTCTGTAGTGAAACGACTGTTTTCAGACATATCTGTTTCGATACCAAAAATGGTGTCAACACACACCTACACTCTCAACCTGGTGTTTCTACCGACTTAGGGTTTCTTTCCTACGAAAGTCTTCTGACACGGACTCATCTGAGAACTCACAGGGAACCTGTAGTTCGTCTAGTCTGGTCAGTTAAGATTTCCTTTAGTTAGGACTTATAAGTGACCTTCCTGTTTACGATTTCGAGGTAATGAAACCGGTCAACTAAATCTTTCACCTGAGTGACCTTTTATAGGACTACGACCATTTCTGACTTCCATCCTCCTCTTTCCCGTTGTCTCCTACTCTACCAACGTCTCGTAGTACCTGAGTTACCTGTACTTAAACTCGTTTGGGGGCCTCTGTCACTTTCACTCTCAACGAGTCAACACAGACTGAGACGTTAGGGGACCTGATATGTGAGGTACCTAAAGAGATCTGGTCTTGTGTTCACCCATCGGAAAGGGTAGAGGGCCCTTAGAAGGGTTGGGTCCCTGACTCGGGTCCAGAGGGTGCAACGTCCACCTAAGAAATGGTCGCCTCTGTGTCCCTTCGGGTCCTCTATCACTTCCTGTCCCTTTGAACCACTCGACGTCAGGTACCCTAGTGTTTCTTACTCTGTGCTGAGACTCTGACTTGTTGTTATAGTTTATATATATTATTTATATACTTATATATATAAAATGTATATATACATGTGTATTTTGTCAGAAATGACACAAAAGAAAACTTTAAGTAGTGAGAAAATTAGCTATTTTATGTTACACTAATAACCTTAAAGGAAATGTCTTAAGTATCAAAGTCAGAATACTGTATTCGACGGGATCCCTTATTAACCACCGAGTCTGCCATTTCGCACAGATGTTACGCCCTCTGGGCCCAAGCTAGGGACCCAGCCCTTCTAGGTGACCTCTTCCTTTACCGTTAGGGGAGGTCATGATAACGGACCTTTTAGGGTACCTGTCTCCTCGGACCATTCGATGTCAGGTGCCCCAGCGTTTCTCAGCCTGTTCTGACTCGCTGCAAGGATATCCCTTATGAAAATATTATAAACATTAGGAAAAGATACCGGGACGGACTTCAGTAACGGTTAATTTACGATAATGATATTTAAACCGTAGAGGAGGATAAAGTCTGAAATCAGAAACTTCCATGATTCTTGATAATCCGGTTAAAAAAAATTATATTTAAATATGTTTAAAACTAACATTTTGTCATAGTGTAATACGAAATTTAAAACTAAACCCCGTGACTTTAATAAAGTTATTACTGATATTACTTTCTTTTTACGATAAAAATAACTTAATAACGACTACTTCTGAACAAAATCACAAACTTGAAAGTTACAACCCAAGTCATGAAAAAGAAAAAATTCAACTAATGAGTCATACTTAACTCTTTATGAAAAAGATAGACGTTATCACTAAATCCATCAATACTTTTGATAATATACTAGTGTAAAGAAATCCATGTGTCATTGAACTTTTAAAGTAGAGTAAAAAAACAAATTACATATACTTTCAGAAATCAACTATCTCATAGACACCAACATTTATTGGTCGAAACGACTCCAGGTCTCTCATCCAGTGAAAGAAACAAATCGACTAAATGTATTGACCTGTACGAAGTATACTATTACCATGAATGTTTACCGTTTTTAGCCCTTAAGATAGACTTATAGTTATGAAACCGGTGGACTACTCTTCTCGACTGAGTAAACTTTTCTGGGACTACGACCCTTTCTAACTTCCGTCCTCCTCTTTCCCTGTTGTCTCCTATTCTTCCAACCTACCGTAGTGACTAAGTTCCCTGTAGTCAAACTCATTTGAGGCACTCAACAACTACCTGTCCCTCCGTACCGTACGACGTCAGGTACCTCAGTGTTCCTCAACCTGCACTAACTCGGCAACTTGACTTGACTAGAATATAAATCATTCTAATCTTAAATATCGTTATATAATACCAAACACCAAATTTAATTTATATTTCACTATAAACATCGTATACTTATTTACTACAAAATAATGACTATCAAATTCTTTTACACAAAGAAACGATAGATATATACATATAAACATAAATATAAAGATCATAGAGTTTTATCAAAAAGAAACTAACGAAAGTAAAGGGACTTCTAAAATAAACTTTACGAGGTTCTTGTTGAGGATTAGATTTGAACTTAAACGTACAGAATTAACGTAACACAAGTCATACCATACACATTAAATTGATATAACAATGAACGTTCAATGTCACTTCAAACCAATGACGTAGTCATACCTCCTTTTACAACGACTTTTATGGTGGTCTTTCCTTACAAAATACTAAACTTGATGTATTATAATGATTTTACGATACAGAGTGTAATTTTATAATATCCACACATGTGAGTTTAAGTACATGGACAATAATGTAAGTGTAAACATACGTGTCTACATATATACTCAGACAAAACATGTTATATATTTGTCAGTGTTTGTGTGTAATAAAACGTCAAACAAAAAACATAAACATACGTATTTACCACATTGTAGTAAAGAGTTATTGAAAAATCCCCCCTTTACAATGAACTTAATTTTTTTTTACATTAGTACCCATAGATTAAGGTCTATCTTCATACTCAAGGGTCCTCTTTGTGTGTGTTAAGATTAATTCGACACTTCATCGGTTGAAGATAAAGATTGTCATTACATTGTAGGTTATAGACGAAATCGTAATTTTTAACTAAATTTCCTTGTATTTGACTGAAAACTAATTTATGTTCTAATGTGCCTTGTCTGGAACCGTTAATCTAGTAACGTTTATCTTATCGACTGTTGGTTCAAATGGTTCCCGAGGTCGACACTGACCCATCCTCCCGAGTTAGAGTTCCTTCCTTAAATGTTCAGAACAAGAAATGACTTAGACGATGACTCAAAAATGAGACTCCATCCGTTAAGTAAAAGATGTATAAAGGTGTAATCGATATTACCGTTCTAATATCTGTGGACATAATTTACAAATATTATTAGTTTATAAGGAGATTATAAAAGTAACGTAGTAATAATATTACCAGTGAATCCTTCGTTTAATCTATAGCTCAAGGTAATTATTACTCGTCTTCTAATTTGTAGGTGACTGATAGAGATAAAGATACGAACTGACAAATCTCCTAGAGTTTTTCAGTCAAACGAAAGTGTTAAGGACGTTGGGACATAATATTAAATCCCTTTTAGCTCATAGACACATTTAGGTAATTTGTGATTGGGTTATTATATAAACTTTTAACTCGTTTCAAGTAAAATCTTTGTTACACAATTTAAATAAAAGTTGAGTCAATAAAAATTAATTTTATAAATTGGACTATGAGTTCTAGAGATTAAGGTTTTTTTTTTTAATCTCCTCAAAAAAAAACAAAAAAAAAAAAA
>SJYO01048061.1:65002647-65052728 GCA_006410555.1 Capra ibex | reverse complement strand
ACAAAAAAAAAAAAAAACAGTTTATCCTTAGTTTCTTACCTAAATACATACCCCATACCAGTAGAGTTGTTTGTCGTTATCACGTATCGTCCCCAATCGAAGTTCATAAACTAATTTATTGTTTTAAATTCAATTGGTACTATTAAACTTAATTATACCTGTCTTAATCTGTGTTGATTTTCTCACTTGAATCCCAGAAAGTTGTTTTTAGTGGGTTAAGTCCGTTTTAAAGAATAATCCAATTCTTTAATAACGTTATTTTTTCTTTTTCTTTTGTGAGGTCAGTCGGATGAAGAAAAGAGAGAACCTTTATTTTCATTCTCTTAACGTTAAATATATATAAGTTTAGGTATAAAGATGAATATTTTTATTTGTAAATTTTTCAATAGGGTTGCACTACAGTACCAAAGTAATAGTCGTATGAAAGTTCTGAACTGAGACTTAGAATTTTAAGTGAGTTAATAATGAGAAACATCCCTCTCATCCCTATACCACTGTTTTGTCGGAAAAAGGTTTCTTTTTCGTCTTTATTAATTATTTTAGGTATTATTTACTTGTTTACATGAATTGTGAAACGTACTTTTAGTCAAATTCGTTTGTTTATTTTAACAGTTAGACTGACCCCATTTCATATCTATTCTTTGTTTAGTAAATCCTTTTCGTGTTTATTACCGATAATACCACTAATAATAATAAATATAGTATATAAGGTCGGATTTAGTTATTAATGATGAAAAAACGTATATACCCAAGAGGATGTACGTCACTAGAAAAGGAGCATAGATAGTTGGGAACCACTAAGTAAATTTCAAATTTAGATGGTGACTTGTGTTTATGGGGAATTAAGTTCCATCCTTTTCGTAAAGAGGTCAAAATAATTTCCTCAGATTACAGAATAAGTACAAAGGAATACTTATACCGAGCTATAACAAATTTAGTCACAGTACACGATTTAAGGGTCTTGAATGAGTAGAAGATTGACCTTAAAACATGGGAAACTGGTTGTGGAGGAAGGGTACAGACGGCAAGGGGTCTGGGACCAATGGTGGTAGGATGAGAAAAGATGCTCACATCGAACAAAACCAAAGTATTCATTCAATATCGTAAACAAAAACTGAATAAAGTGCATCGTATTACGTGAGTTCCTGGTAGTTTTAACCGTGTTTATGGACGTAACAGAAGAGATACACTGACTTATTATAAGGTAACAGGTGTATGATACAGAAAAAATAGGTTAGTACACAACTGACAGTCAAATAAAGTCATAAAAATGAAATAACTTATAAAAAAATTACTTTAACCTCACGTCTAAAGGGAAATTTTATATCAAAAGTAAACCTAAATATGGGTATATACCCTAAGACCTAAATATACCATCAAGGATAAAAATTGAAAAAGTCCTAGAAGTATGACAAAAAATATTACAGATATTTTAATTATATAGGATGGTAAGTACATACACAACCCGTAAACGTACATAAGAAACCCTTTTACAGGTTAGTCAAAAGTAAAGATAAAAATTTAACTTAACAAATAATAAAAAATTTAGTTAATACTAAAAAATATATAAAGTCTATAATTAGGGAATAGTCTATATACCAAACGTTTATAAAAGAGGGTGACATATTCAACAGAAAAGTATAAGAACTTCAAAGAAAACGACGTTTCTAAAAAAAAAGGGGTAATATTACAAATTTCCGTTCCTGATACGAAGTAAGTTAAATCGTAAGGTTTAAGGATTAATTGTTTTTAAGTATGTTGTTTGTAAACGGATTAATTAATTCCTTACTACGTATTTATGTTCTCCTATACTATGAAAAATCAAATCTCCATATTAGTGTCATAAAATCTTTCTTCTGTCTTTCTTCCGTCTTTCTTCCGTCTTTCTTCTGTATCGTTTATTTAAACTAAGGTTAATTTAAGTTGTTTATAACGTACATATGGCACACAGTCACAATGGTCTAAACCCTTTTCAGTTCCTCCTGGAAAAGAGTACCCAGAGATAAGAACCTTTCCTTTCTTTCTTCTTAGACTCAAGAATGGTCACTGTTTTTGTTCAAATAATTTCTTGTGGAGTTTCCTCCACACCCGGTTTGGCTCTCCGTGACCGTGATCTTACGACGACACACTCCAAATATTCTGTCCCAAAACGTATAAGTAAATCCATCCTCACCTAATTGTCAAAACTAATTGTCACCGTTCAACGTATTGTTGTCCGAGATAACACGTACAGAAAAGGAATTAGTAGACAATATTAGTCTGTATACATACATCTTTCGTTTATATTTATCTAAAATGTTACCAAAAAGTCTCTAGATATCTAATGGGAAAAAATGTATTTTTTAAATAAAAATTTCTTTATATATTAAAGTAACAACTGATGAAATTTTACTTGTGAATTTTTAAAAAAGTTTATCAATTTTCATTAGTATTCCATGTTTTTACCTTCCCTTACTGTCCCGGACGATATATATTCCTTTCCTTGTCATCCGTAAAATAACCGTAAATTTTAGTATCGGGAAACCTTTATGTTATGGTCTGATACACGTTTACTAAAATAGGTCCTAAACTTTTGACGACGTCTATAATATGGTTTGGACTAGTTTACTGATTAGTAAAACTTTGTTACTTTTACTCATTTAGTATATTTCTACTTACACTATCTTTTTACGTCTATGGAAATAGCTGATTAGACTGCTTCAATAAGTGATAATGTATTCGTATTATAATCTTAATTACAATCACTTGTTAAAACAAAACAACATAAAATCGTAACAACAAACCAATGATTCAACACAAACTGTGAGAACTCTGGGGTATCTGACCTTAGGCGTCTGGGGAGACAGGTACCTTAAGAGGTCTGTTCTAACGACCTCACCCAACGGTAAAGAAAGAGGTGACCTAGAAGTACTGGGTCCCTAGGTAGCTTAGATGTAGAGGGTGGAACTGTCCTCGCTAATCCTTTCGGTGACACACGTTCATACTTTTCACTTTCACTTTCAACGAGTCACCTGGGGTACTTGACCCCGGACGGTCCGAGGAGACAGGTACCTTAAGAGTCCGTTCTTATGACTTCACCTATCGGTAAGGTAAGAGGTCCCCTAGAAGGGTTAGGTCCGTACTTTAGGCCTAGATGGTGTAACGTCCACCTAAGAAATGGTAGACTCGGCGGTCCCTTCGGCACCACCAGACGTGTACATCATTCAGTATTTGAAAGTGCATTAATTTCGAGTCCACCTATTTTGAATTTTAGATTAAAAAGATTACTTTAGTAAAAGTACTCTTAAATACAAAACTTGTCACTTCCCTATGTCTTACAAAAAAAAAAAAGTCAAATAGTTACAGTATAACACCAAACTTTGTAGTAAAGTAATTTGACATACTTAGACAGTCAAATAAATAGATAACTGGATGAAACATGTCTTCATGTACGAAACAGTACAAAAAGAGGTTAAAACACCGAATAGAAAACTAATAGAAGATTTTCATCTTCTCAAATGATAATAATTTAATGTTGAGTAGTAAAAAAGGAAAGTACTTAATACGAAAACCATAACGTGGATTTCTGAGTAGTGTTTTGGATATTATTGGACCTAGAAGAAGATACATAAGAAGAATTTAAAATATCAAAACGTAAAATTTTATTACAGACACTAGGTAAAAGTAAATTAAAAACATTTTCCATATTACGAACTCATATCAAGGGAGGGGGGTATACCTGTAGGTTAACGGGTATGCCTGTAGATCACAATAAATAACTTTTCGGATAAAAGAAAAGAGGTAACTCAACAGAAACGAAAAAACAATTTCTAGTCGATTGACGTAAATACACTTGAATAAAGTCCTAAGATCTAAACTACTGAAAGATGGAAAAACTTTTTATGACCAGTTTGTAGATCACCTCAAAAGACTATAGAAAGCGTGATAATCTGACGTAAATGGAACCGGTGGACTACTCTTCGTTACGGAGTAACCTTTACTGGGACTCGACCCTCTCAAACTTCCGTTTTTCTTCCCTCGTCGTCTCCTACTCTACTAGTCTATTATGGTGGTTGAGTTGTCTGTCCTTCAAAATCGTTTAAGGCCCTCTATTACCTCCTGTCCCTGTAATGACGTCAGGTACCCCAGTGTTTCTCAGTCTGTACTGACTCACTGACTTGTTGTCATTCCTACTTAAATCCCTACTTCGGTTCTCTTTCTTTTTAAATTTCTTCCGGGTACATCCGTTTATCTAGATTGAATAATTTATTTCTTCTTTTGTCTTTACCTGTGTTCTGACCTATTATCCCCATGTAAGATATTCCACTATTCATACTAAGTCGTTGTATCACCCTCGGTTTCTCGTTCATCTCATCAACTGTTTTTTTAAATTTCCTCTTTTACAGTTCTCTTTTTGATACCTATGACAGTGACTTGAAAACGGGACCTCTTATGTCATTCCTCCATAGTGTCTTTCCCTTATGTTCCCATTCTCAGTTTTACAAAAAAGTCCTTTAAAATTTCGTGTTGAAAAATTATCTTTATTTAGTACTAATTTTTTAATTACAGTGTCCTCTCTTAACCTCACTAAAAACTTAGTTTAAGAATAAATTCATTTGTATTACGAAATTTAAATATATAGTAACTCACGTTACCGTTTAAATTTAATTAAAGAAAAGACCTATATTCGTATCTTCAGGTGAAATAGATAATACATATCGTATCCGTAAAAGTGGTGGCTGTCATTTAATATTGTCGTTTCATCCATATAACAAAATTGGAGTTTGTGAATCGTTTATTGACGTTTGATATATCTATGACATAGATATATGATTATTTATACATCATTATTAAGAAGACATACTAATATATAGGACCCATTCTATATTCTGTTTTACAACGAATACATATTTACATACGATACAATATTTTATACAATTAAGTTTGTTACAAATTTTTTATAGGTCAATATGTACAATTTATAAGAACGATACGAAAAAAAAAAAGTGACTAAACCCACCAATGTAATGTCTATTTACGATTTTATAAATTACATTTATCAGTGGGTGTAATTTTTTTTAGATGTGTGTCTACAAGAAGAGTATATTTAATCAAGTTTTACCTAGTATATCGACATACCTTTTTGTGTTTTCCTGACGGGTCCACCACGACCACCATTTCTTGTGAGAACGGTTACGTCCTCTACGTTCTCTGTGTCCAAGTTACAAACCCAGTCCTTTTAGAGGACCTCCTCCAGTATCCTTTGGTGAGGTCATAAGAACGGACCTTTTAGGGTACCTGTCTCCTCGGACCGTCCTATGTCAGGTACCCCAGTGTTTCTCAACCTGTGGTACCTTCGATGACTCGTACTCGTGTTTTGGTATGTTTTTTATATTTTGAGAATCTTCTATCGAATTCTCTTTTCGATCTCTGAAATACATCTTAATTTTGAAAATTCTATATAATCGTTTCCTTATAGGTACTTTCTTTATTCACTATTCAACCTAAAGTAATTTTAATTTTAATACGAGATACTTTGAATTACAGTTTTCTTACTCTTCTGTTCGGTTTACGACCCTCTTTTATAAGGACATTCTATGTAGGCTATTTCCTACCAGTAGAGTTTATATGGTTCTTGACCAAAAAAAAAAAAAAAAATTGAAATAAATAAAAAAAAATGAAATGTTATGAGATAACCAAAACGGTATGTAACTGTATTTAGGTGGTGTCCACATGTACTTAAGGGTAAGGACTTGGGGGGAGGGTGGTGGGAGGGGTATAGTACAGAGACCCAGTAGGGTCACGTGGTCGGGGTTCGTAGGACATAGGACATAGCTTGGATCTGATCGCTAAGTAAAGAATGTACTATCACATGTACAAAGTTACGGTAAGAGGGTTTAGTAGGTTGGGAGAGGGAGAGGGAGTCTCAGGTTTTCAGACAAGAAATGTAGACACAGATAAAACGATAGAGAGTATGTCTCAATAGTAATAGTAGAAAGATTTAAGGTATGTATACTCAATCATATGACATAACCACAAAAAGAAAAACCGAATGAAGTAAGACATATTGACCGAGGTCAAATTAGGTGGAGTAATCTTGACTAAGTTTATATAAGAAAAATTACTGACTCATTATGAGGTAACACATATACATGGTGTCGAAAGAATAGGTAGATAGACGACTACCTGTACATCCAACGAAGGTACAGGATCGATAATATTTGTCACGACGTTACTTGTAACCCCATGTGCACAGAGAAAGTTAAGAACACAGGAGCCACACATACGGGTCGTCACCCTAACGACCCAGTATTCCGTCAAGATAAAGGTCAAAAAATTCCTTAGAGGTGTGACAAGAGGTATCACCGACATGATCAAAAGTAAGGGTGCTTGTCACATTCTCCCAAGAGAAAAGAGGTGTAGGAGAGGTCGTAAATAAGGAACACCTGAAAACCTAGTGTTGGTAAGATTGACCACACTTTACCATGAAGTGACACCAGAACTAAACGTAAAGAGAATATTGATTACTACAACTCGTAGAAAAGTACACAAACAATCGGTAGACATACAGAAGAAACCTCTTTACAGATAAATCAATAAACGGGTAAAAAACTGACCCAATAAATAAAAAGACCTTAACTCGACATATTCAACGAACATATAAAAACTCTAATCAACAAACAGTCAACGAAGTAAACGATAATAAAAGAGGGTAAGTCTTCCGACAGAAAAGTGAAACGAACATAAAAGGAAACAACACGTCTTCGAAAATTTAAATTAATCTAGGGTAAACAAATAATACCGGAAATAAAGGTCATAAGACCCTCCACCTAGTATCTCCTAGGACGACACTAAATACAGCCTCTCACAAAACGGATACAAGAGGAGATCCTCAAAATATCAAAGACTAGAATGTAAATCTAGAAATTAGGTAAAACTCAAATAAAAGTACCCGTCACAATCTTTCACTAGATCAAAGTAAGAAAATGTTCACCGACTGGTCAAAAGAGTCGTGGTGAACAATGAGGTAACATATAGGAAAGGAGGAAACAACTTCTATTCCAAAGGTATCCACACACCTAAATAGAGAACCGAAAGATAAAACAAGGTAATAGATATAAAGACAGAAACAAGGTCATGGTATGACAGAACTACTGACACCGAAACATCATCTCGGACTTCAGTCAGTCTAAGGAGGTCAACGTAAGAACAAAGAGTTATAACGAAACCATAAGCTCCAAAAAACATAAAGGGATGTTTAACACTTTAATAAACAAGATCGAGACACTTTTTATGGCGACCATCGAACTATCCCTAACGTAACTTAGACATCTAATGAAACCCATCATATGAGTAAAAGTGATATAACTAAGAAGACTAGGTACTTGTACCATATAAAGAGGTAGATAATCACAGGAGAAACTAAAGAAAGTAGTCACAAAATATCAAAAGATATATATCCAGAAATCAAATAAATCCATCTATATAAGGATTCATAAAATAAGAAAAGTAACGTTACCACTTACCTTAACAAAGGAGTTAAAGAAAAAGACGAAAGAGTAATAATCACATATCCTTACGTTCCCTATAGACAACTAAAATATAGGGCGTTGAAATGATATAAGTAACTGACTTGAGAATTTTGTCGTTATTATTATTATGTCTTGTTTGTTTTTTAGGACTCAATTTTTGCCCGGTTTTGGGAATTGTTTATGGAGTACTTTCCTCTCTATGTCTACCGTTTATTCGTATACTTTTATTCAAAACATGACATATAGTCGTCCCTTTATATTTAATTTTGTTGTTACTTTATAGTGGCGTGTGAATCATCTTACCGTTTTTAGGTCTACGACTATATGGTTTTCGACGGCTCTTACACGTCTACGTTGTCTTTGGGATTAAGTAACGACCACCCTTACGTTTTACCATGTCAGTGAATCTTTCTGACTGTCAAAGAATGTTTTGATTTATATGGGAATGATAGACTAAATCGTTAGTACGAGGAACCATAAATGATTTTCATTAACATACACGTGTCTTGGACGGGTGTCCATAAACATCATCGACATAAGTGTCAAAAGTTTCGAATCTCCGTTGATTCCTTAAGAAGTCATCCATTTCCCTATGTATTTGACGTCATGTAATCTGTAACCTCGTAAGAAACAATCATTTTATTCGATAGTCACTTAACTTTACGTACTTACCTCTTTAGAATTTACGTATATTGATTCCTTTTCTCCTGTTAGAATTTTCTAGTATATATGACCTTAGTATGTATGACATGTTTAGGTTGGTACACTGCAACTTTTTTCTGGTTTGTTACCTTTTTCATTTTACTAGTCACCAACTGTCTATAACCATCTCCTTCCTACTTATCCTTCTTATGTCTTTTTAAATTCCGTCAATTTTACGAGGCGTGTTGTTATATTACAGTAATTTGTGAACAGGTTTCAGTATCTTACATATTGTGGTCTTCACTTTACATTACCTTTAGATTCTGAAGCTTACTAATGATACACCACTACATTTAAACGTCAATATTGTATACATCATAAGACGACCCTTTACAACGATTCCATACATGGATGTGGATACATCTCTGGTCCCTATATTCTCTTTATAGACATAGAAGGGGTATTAAAACAAGACTTTGATTATAACGAGAGTCTTATGTCAGAATTTCTTAAATTACATATTTTTAAGTGTTTTTATTTTTACTTTCAATAGAAACTTTTAAAAACTTAGTAAGACATTTAATAGGATAAGTTTTTAAATTATAGACTGTCAGTATACCTTACAAAAGTACTTTGACCATAATAGAGGTATAGTTTTGGTTTGTTTTTCTCATATGTTCCTTTTTTTTTACTTATGGTCATGGGGAGTTTTTATATCTGTGTCAACAAATAGGATCGTTATAAACGTTTATCCAAAATCTTTATATATTTTCATTAATGTATGAAAATAGTAAATCTAAATAAGACACTTACGTTCCCATTATAGATCTTTACCTTTCTTAATAGTTTTGTTTGTGTTTAATTTTTTTTTTTTTGATAATCTTTTGATCGTTTTCTTCTCTAATGTGACTAAGTAGTTTTTCCACATACCTTCGTAATAATTCTATAACTTGTAATCGTTGGTTATCCCTTTACATTTAATCTACCGTTTCTAGATAGAACTGTGTAAATAGTTTTATTAGGTAGAAGGGGGTTTTTACACTGTGGTGTATTACGACCGTTCTTATGTCTTTTCGTCAGAAAGTATGTAACGACCACCCTTGTATAAACCGTGTCTTTAGACTTTCTTGTGGAACCGACAGACCTTTTGTATGTTAACATATACTGAGTTGTTAGTGTCAGAACCCTTAAATAATGTCTCTTTAATTTGAAGTCAAGTCGAACTAAATTTAGTCAGTGAGTCAGTACAGGCTGCGAAACGCTGGAGCACCTGACGTCGAGCGTCCGGGAGAGACAGGTAGTGGTTGAGGGTCTCAAATGAGTTTGAGTACAGGTAATTCAGCAACTACGGTAGGTTGGTAGAGTAGGAGACAGCAGGGAAAGAGGAGGACGCAAGTTAGTCAGTCAAGAAACGTAGTCCACCGGTTTCATAACCACAAAGTCGAAGTCGTATTCAGTAAGGTCACTTATAAGTCATGAGTAAAGAAGTCCTAACTGACCAAACTAGTGGAACGTCAGGTTCCCTGAGTGTTCTCAGAAGAGGTTGTGGTGTCAAGTTTTCGTAGTTTAGAAGTCACGAGTCGAAAGAAATACCAGATTGAGAGTATAAGTATGTACTGATGACCTTTTTGGTCTCGAAACTGATCTACCCGGAAACAACCGTTTCATTGCAGAGACGAAAAATTATACGACAGATCCAAACGTTATCGAAAAGAAGGTTCCTCGTTCACGGAAAATTAAAGTACCGATGTCAGTGGTGGACGTCACTAAAGCCTCGGGGGGTTTTATTTCAGACAGTGGCAGATAAACGGTAATTCACTATCCTAGTCTACGGAGCTAGAAACAAAACACTTACAACTCAAAATTCAGTCAAAAAAGTGAGAAGAGAAAGTGAAAATAGTTCTCCAAGAAGTCAAGGAGAAGTGAAGGACGGTACTCACCACAGTAGACGTATAGACTCCAATAACTATGAAGAGGATCGTTAGAACTACGGTCAAACACGAAGTAGGTCAAACCGTCAAGAGTACTATATGAGACGTATATTTAATTTGTTCGTCCCACCGTTATATGTCGGAACTACATGAGTAAAGGGTTAAACCTTGATCAGGTAACAAGGTACAGACCAAGATCGACAACGAAGAACTGGACGTATTTCAAAAGAGTCCTCTGTCCATTCCACCAGACCATAAGAGTAAAGAACTTCTTAAAAGGTCAAACAAAAATAAGTGTATCAGTTTCCGAATCATATCAGTTATTTCGTCTTCATCTACAAAAGGACCTTGAGAGACCGTAAAAACTACTAGGTTACCTACATTCTTTAAACTAGAGACCAGGAAATTGGAAAAGATTTAGGTCGAATAATAGACCTTAAAGTGGTAAGTGTATTACAACTTCGGACCGAACCTCTTAAAACTTGTAATGAAAAGATCGTACACTCTACTCACGTTAACACACCATCAAACTTGTAAGAAACCATAACGGAAAGAAACCCTAACCTTACTTTTCACTGGAAATTTTTTTTTTTTTTCTTGTCACTGGAAATAGTCAGGACACCGGTGACGACACAAAAGGTTTAAACGACCATATAACTCACGTCGTGAAATTGTCGTAGTAGATATCACAAACTTTATCGAGTCGACCTTAAGGTAGTGGAGAAGATCCAAAGAAGTATCACTACGAAGGATTCCGGGGAAACTACGACGTGAGGTCCTATAGACAGAGATACACTCACTAGTGTCATAGTGTCAAAAGACCCAGTACTTCTAGAAAACTCATATCAAGACACATAAGAACGACGGAGAAGAATTATAGAAGACGAAGACAATCCAGGTATGGTAAAGACGGGAAATAACACGAATACAAACGTACTTTATAAGGAAACCAAATAGAGATTACAAGAACTTCTCTAGAGATCAAAAAGGGTAAGACAAAAGGAGATAAAGAAACGTAATTAGTGACTCCTTACAATATTTTGTAAGAATATTATTATAAATGTCATCGGAATAAGTATAAATCATTGGTTTAGTGTCCTTTGTTGGTCTTATAAGGAGACAGACACTTACAAATCGGTTATACACTATAAAGGTAGGGTACTCTATAAGTCGTTTTTGTGTTTACTCAATAGTAATGTACATCGTTGAACCCACTTAGAGTTCCCGTAATACAAGTGACTTTTTCGGTCAGATTTTGCCGACGTATGACGTACCAAGGTAAATATATCGTAAGAGTTTTACTGTGTTAGTGTCTCTACCTAAGATGTAATCACAAACTACCCCTAAGTCCTACCTACTCACCTTTTTCTATGTCACCACCGTTCTGTCTGGAAATACCACCACCTTCATCAATACGTTGAACGAAGACCATCACGAATGTAATTAGATATGTGTTCTCTTTAAGATATCTTGACATGTGTGTAAATAGTCACAGTTAAAGGATCAAAATTATAATTTAAGATCAATCTAAGTTAGTAACTCTCTTTGTCTCACTTCCTATGCACCTAAGACAGATGACATAAACGAAAAGGTCACTTAGATTCTAAAAAATTTTATTTTTCCATTTCGTTTTTCTTTTCTTTTTGTCTAGACGTTTCTTACTTACGAGTCTGTGCCAGTAGTATCTTTCCTCGGGACCCATATGATTCTTGACTTGGAGTCTATGGACTCAAATCACGTTGGTGAACCAGACACTGGACAAAAAGGTATTAATTTATAGAATTATAACACTTTTTACAGTCTGTTCGTCTATCGTCACTTTAGAGTCAAGGTTATAAATGATAAGGACCTGACAACCACCTAAACTTTAAAGTATCACTAAGGTTTATTGTTCGATATCACTCTCTTCGTCTTTTTAAAATAAGAAAGTTCCGTACAAAGTCCATCTCAATTTAGTACGTCTTGTAAAACTTTATTTTCTATTGCGACCCGAAACATGCAAAACGAAAGTTATAATTAAATAAAAATTTGACCTACTTTAATTAAGTCTATTTATTTCTTTCACTTCTATCAGTTGAAGTAACGGGTCCACCTTAACTCACTTATGTTCGTCAAGTAGTTTCGATAGAATTATATAGTTCGTTGTAATTACACAACAAATAAAGAAAATATCTTTTTTTTTTTGTATTGTGTGATAAGACCTAAGTTGAATATTTGTATAATTTATAAGAATAAAATATACCCGAGGTCTTAGTCACATCTGTTACTGACGTCGGTACTTTAATTTTCTGTGAAAGAGAAACTTTCATTTTGATATTGTTTGGTTCTACCGTATAATTTTTTGTCTCTGTCATGAAAAGTCTGTTTCCAGACGTAACAGTTTCGATACCAAAAAGGACATCAGTACATATCTACACTCTAAACCTGGTATTTCTTCCGACTCGCGACTTCTTAACAACGAAACCTTCATACGACCTCTTCTAAGAACTCTCAGGAAACCTGACGTTCGTTTAGTTTAGTCAGTTAGTACTTCCTTTAGTTAGGACTGATAAGTGACCTTCTTGACTAGGACTTAAACTTGAGGTTATAAACCCGGTGGACTACCCTTCTCGGTTGAGTAGTTTTTTCTAGGACTACGGTCCTTTTTGACTTCCGTTCTCTTCTCCCACCGTCTTTTACCCTCAATCTATCGTAGTAACTGAGTCACCTGTATTCAAATTCGTTTTAGACCCTCTGCCACCTCCTGTCTCCTCGGACCTTGTGACGTCAGGTGTCCCAGTGTCTCATTCTGTACTGAATCGTTGATGTGTTGTTTTATACATGATACTTCGGTCGAAGGACTAATAATTTATAACACACCAATTTCCCTTTCAGTAAAGTAAAGGACTTTGTTCATAAAAAAAAAAAATTACCATCGAAATTTTGTTTTATAAATCTGTACCTTTAATTCAAATTACATTAAGAAGAAAACATATTAAAGACATAATTGTAAAAGAAAAAACTGGTAAAAGACACAGTGTAATTCTTTCAGTGTAATTATATAGTGTAACAGCGGATTTCCCTAATAAATACTGATTCACCTGTTTAATCTTGTGTAAAATAAAGGTTAAGTGTTGTTTTAGTATAAAAGAACTCATTTATATTAACGTTTACGATTAGATCGGACACGGTGAGATTAAGGACCTAAGTAAGACAAGTCACGTCAACAAACAAGGTTTCTGAAAAAGACAAAGACATAATTTTACACAGAAACCCGAAACACATTGAGATGACGTCTCTGTGGGACATGGAGAAACACTACCACTGATGGAAAATACGAGACAATCAACGAAGTCAGTGCAGGTTGAGATACTCAGATACGTGATATTGGGTAGTCCAAGGAGACAGGTACTCTAAGAGGTCCATTCTTAGAACCTCACTCAACAGTAAAGGATGAGACCCTCTAGATAGTCTGAGTCCCTAGATTGGACACAGAGGACGTGACGTCCGTCTAAGAAATGGGTGACTCGGTACACCCTTCGGGTGTAAGATTCAATAGGGGAAGGATATGAACATCGACATTATCTCTTTTTGTTTAGACTAAGATATAACCTACACAAGGAAGACGAAATTAGAGATGAAAAAGATGTTCAATTAGTGATTTCCCTACGACGTCTATTGAATTTCATATGTGTTACATCCCGAAGAGTCCACCTCGATCACCATTTCTTGAGGGACGTGGTGGGTGTGACGAGGGACGGTCACGTCCTTCCACTTTCTCCACGTCCAAGTTAGGGACACAGTCCTTCTAGGGGACTTCTTTACGTTCCGTTGGGTGAAGTCATAAGAATGGACCTCTTAGGGTACCTGTCTCCTCAGAAAACCCAATATCAGGTATCACAGCGTGTCTTAGTCTGTACTGACTTCGTTGAATCGTGTGTACCTGTACGTATGTATCACAGTGTGTAGGTCCTTTGGGACGGAGGGGACGGACTTATAATTTGATTTTATGTAAATAAATTCAGGCATCCTTCGTAAGACTGATCCGTATATACATTACCCAACGTCCTTCCTTCTTTAATAGTGTAGGGGAGACCTCAGACTGGTCTTGGTCCTTCATAAACGTTGTCGAATAGTGGAAAAAAAAAATTAAAATGGAGAATTGGAGGAGAAACAAGATAATTTTTTTTTATCATAGATTTGGACCCGTACTAATTAATTTCTATGACCAGGTGGTAGTAGAAATAGACGACCGAAAGATTTTTCTTTAAGATAAGGAACGGAGATATTAAGTAGATAACTAAATGACCAGACACACATGGTGCAGTTTCCTTGAACCTGAGTCTTGTGTCGATGTCGACTTTGATAGTTTTTTATGAACTAAAAATCGAAGAAATCCCCGAAATTTTAACTGAATTTCCAGATTGTTCTCTTTACCGTTTAAAATAAAGTGGACATGTCCCTTGCATATCAGTATTAATCCCTTTCTGACAAAATCGACCCAAAGGTCATGTAATCGATCTTTTACTGTCATGACTAATCTGAAGTGTCTTTTCTACGAAAAATTTCTGTGACTTTTGAGAGTATTTAACTGTGTTCTCTGTCATGACAAAGACAAGAATTTCAAGACAGAAATGAATGAAAATTACAGACTGGTAGTGTCAATACTGTTTATCCAGTCGAAACAACAGAATTCTGAGTACCAAAAGAATTCGTGGGAAGAGTCCATCACTATAACCCCCACTATAAAACGTCAACAATTAGTGTCCTAAAAAGTATTAAAAAGTCTTATTTCAACATCAACTGGTAGTTTACGAAACAATAACCCCGCCCCCACCTATAACATACGTATTAAAGTCAGATAAAATCATACCACACCGTTTACGTTTAGGACAGAAGATCGAAGAATGACTCATACTTTAAGGAAAATGTAAAAATAATAACCTATTCTATGTGAATACTAATAATTGATTATAAAAACGGAAAATGTTATATAAGATATCATTGATGACAAAAATCTCACATGTAAATTCATAATGAATAAATTTGAAATATAGAAATGAAAAGTAATACTTTTCATACTTAGACTTTTACACATAAGTGAATATATAATCTTTTTATTTTAGTTAAAACTTATAGAAAAACATAGAAATTTATAGGAAACCACCATGATCCCCATTTCTTAGGTAGACGGTCACGTGTTCTGTGTTCTCTTTACCAAGTCACGGAGCCATTCAACCCTTCTAGGGAACCTCCTGCTTTACCGTTAGGTGAGGTTACAAGAACGGACCATCTAAAGTACCTGTCTCCCCGGACCACCCGACATCAGGTATCTCAGCGTTTCTCAGTCTGTACTGATTCGTGTGTATGTGTGTGTGTGTGTGTATGTGAATATTTGAATCTATTATTAAAATGAGTGTTTTATAATTGTAATTCTTTATAACAAATGAGTCATTACAACTTAGAAATTTATACTACTAATATTGGACCTGATAGTTTTATCAAAATATATCAAGATATCCTATTCTCTCATTAGGCGATATCACGGACATATGGATTGACTGTTGTAAAATTCCATCTAAATCCCACTTTTTACAGACGGAATAATGAGAAAGGTATTTGCCACACAGACTAGAGTTCTTGTCTATAAGGAGTTTTCAAAAGAGAGTTTCTATTGGTTTCAAAATAAATCTGATACACTGTTTTAAATATAAAACCTTTTCAAAGGTTCGTTTATATACTTTCACGACGACCGTAGGGTCGAGAGGAACCCCTCGTCGGTTTTCATCACTCTTTACGGAAGACTATACCTTTTCTACGTCATTACTATCAAGTCAACGAATTATTGTCAATACAGTGGCTTATTAGAGATTCATTAAAGACCTTACTTTTTATATCGACTCAAAATTTGAAACTAAAGTGAGACCTTCTACTGAAAAGAAGTTGTCTGTGATTCCTTTTAGGACAATCAACATTAACTCACACTTATTTACTTATTGTAGTGGTCTGATCTCTAAGACTTCCTTGTTTTAATTGTATTAAAAGTCTAATTTATAAACACTCTTTGAATTGTTATCGTTACTAATGTTTTATCATCAACTCAAACGATTTCGAAGTCTGTACTATATAAGAGATCTGGTGTCACTATCGTTTACAGTACTTAACGGTTATCAACATGTACAAAATCGAAAACTAAGATCACAAATTTCTGTCACACAGATTCGTGAAATTACGAAATGACTTTGTATTCGTTATAGTGTGAATGACAGAATGTGGGTAGAGAATAGTGTGAAAATAATGGATATGTGTGGTCTCCGTACAATCAAACGAATATACGAATCTTCCTACCAAAAGTTTGACAGGACATTTCTGTACCTCGTAAAGTGTTCCACTAAATTCCCTTCGACGTCTTTTACTGTCAAGAAGACAGACGTAAAATACATCCGAAGAAAAAATCATTCTCGAATGAATTCATTCTTTAAATTAAAGATTTATTTGTGATCTATTGGTAAGAAACATTTCTCATGTCATCCTTTTAAAAAAAGGATTATTTCGGATTAGAATGAGTTTTAGTTTCTGTAAGTATCAATCGACAAAAGAAATTTCTTCAGTCGACGAAATTTACTGTATCCATAAAAGAACAAGAAAACTAAAATCGTTTCTTTTCATTACTAACAAATTACAATAGATATTGATGTACTATTAAAGTATTTTACTCTACGAAAAATTATTATAAAGATTAAGTACATCAAACCCGCTTCGAACACATAAAGAATTACGGGAGTAAAGGGTAGATACCTGAGGTATAGTTCCATTAGTAATTCGTTTCTCGTTGTTCCCTCAGATCCTTCCATTATAATACTTTAATATTTTAAGTTGAATGTTTATAACATACAAAAAACTGTTGTCTTAATTCATGTAGAATTTACAATAACACATATTGTTAACGTAATTTTGTGTCTACAGGTTTGAATTACCATTACTTTATTATTTTATCACCCGTAAATAGTCTTAAAAGTATCTAGTGTAAACCCCTTTCTGTCCTTTTCAGTAAACAAGTAACGGTATGAAAGACAGGTGTGAAATAATATTGGACGCTCACTCTAACGTATACTTTTGATCAATGACGGATTGTACATTGACGTAACGTTCGCCGTCACGGACATGAAAGAGGAATACAGTAGATGACCTATCCCTCTCAGCTGCTCCTGGGAAAGAGTACCCAGAACCAAGAACCATTCCTGTGTTTCTTCTTAGACTCCAGAATGTGTACCCCTTTTTTATCAAATAACTTCTTTCTTGTCTTTCTTGTGTAGTTCTCTCTCCACCCGGTTCGGTTCTCTCCGTGGCCACGACCTTACCACTACATACCCCAAAAGTTCTGTCCCGACAATGTATGAGTAGATCCGCCTACACCTGTCAGAAGAAACTGTCAACGTTCAATATATCGTTGTCTGATACGACACGTACAGAAAGGGTATTAGGTCAGACAATATTAGTATACCTATTCACATATCTTATAAATACTTGAAAAATACCCGAGGACCGGTGGATTCAAGTGAACTTCTGGTGACACGAACTTTATTACTATACGGTCTAAATATTTTCAAAGACACCAATAAAACATCGTATAGACACTCGAGAGGACTCTTTGTGACCCCATGTCTCTATCCCAAATCTCTAGTCGAATTTAACAAAAGTCGATCCGGTGGGTTACGACGAGTACAATTGAAGGATGGATTATGAATATGAACATACGAGTACTAATTTCCTCACTTTCCTACTCACAAGATCTGACTCATATATATTAAGAACATACATATATACATTTAAGGTAATCGTAGTATACATTAACATAAAATTTTCTCTTTATCGTTTTCTTTTTATGATTTATGTTTATTACCAAGTTTTGATAAAGTAAATAACGGTCTTTTTAGTTTATATCACACCTTAAAAAAGTGACTTTATAATGTATGTTCTCTAGAACTTTAAGTCTTTCCCTTTGTCGAATAATAGGAAAAGTTTTGTATAAGAATCTTCCTACAGTAACCTTAATAAAGACATTTTGATATTACGGAAAAGTTTTATGGTACTTTATACTAAATTTTCATTAAATCAGATAATGTAAAAAATTAGGTATTTCCCGTATAAGTGTGAAAACTAAAACGGACAAAATAGGGAGGGTAACGTTACAACATGTTGTGTAAAGTGATTAATCATTATACAAATATAGGTATCAGTTCACTAAATCCCTAGATGGTAGTATTATAAAGATGTTGTTACTTCATGTAAACACCGATTTTATGATACTCAACTTTACAATAAGACTAAAAGAATTCTACACTCAAAGAAATTCTCGACGATTAGAAGTTTACAGATATACTGTTTGTTAAAATACGAACCAACGGTCATATCAATTGGAAATAAAATTTTCGTTATTGAGAAGACTTTGTTGGTACACACTTAATAAATTTTGACAATAACACGATTTATTCAGTTCTATTTTTACGTATAGATAAACTCTTTATTTAAGTACTTTGGAATAAAGTATGTATGTACACAGACATACTGACATGTATATCTATCTATCTTTTTTCTATCTATAATACCTATAATAAAATAAAAGGAGACAAAATGAGACAACTCCTAAAGACTTCTTCTTTATGACAGTAAAGAAATTTTTCACTGAGAACTTACTAATTTCTGGTCAGGGCGGATGTATTAATTAAACAATAGTAATTCAATGGTGACTTCAAGTAGATATAAAGACTCTAGAACCCCGACTTTATTTGGACTTTTCTTACCGATGTTTTTGTGGACATATCTTTCTATACTAAAATGAATAAAAAATTTCTGATACAGTAAATAAAATATTAATATTTTAATAAGATTATTTTGACGACTTTTAAAACATATACTAGACAAAACATTCTTTTCTCTATCAACCTGTTTTTATTGTGTACTAATATCTTTACTTCCGTTTTAATATTTATGTTCTATAAAATCCCCAAATTTGTGAAATTTTATGGAAAAACACAAATAAATACATTTATACGTAAATATTAGTCGTAAACCAATAAGAATCTCTTTTACTTAGTACTCCGGTGAAAAGTAAAGTAAAATCTGAAACACAAACTAAATTTTATATTGGGATTTTCTTGATATATCCATAAAATCGTCTATTTTCCTATATAAAATAATAAATATACCTTTTACAGTGACTTAATTATTCGTCTATTTTACATTATAAAAAACGTAAATAGAAAAGGAGTTACCATTCGGTAACATTATATCAGTGTAAATAAAATAAATAACAGATATAGGTGATTTTCATATAATTATTAGGGACAATTTTGTTATACTTCGTTTTGTATCTTTTATGTTTTTCAACTATTATCTAAAACCATCCTGACACTTTTAAAGTGTACGTAAATATAAATTACTCAGTAAATGAAATGAGACTGTATATCATCCGTCAATTTTATCAATGTCATCTCGATTTATTGGTTTTATCAAACCTATAATATATTTTTTAGTGATCATCTATATAAGTCACTGTTAACGATATGTTTAGATCTTTCGTTTTTACAAATCGCAGTAACATTAGAGAAAGTATTAGGCGTGAGGTTAAGTAATCATTATCGTTTAGGAAACACGGTGTACATGGTTTGATAAGTTTTAAGAAGGTGAAGAGTCGTGAAAGTGATGATAATAAGGTCAAGTCCGGTAGAAGTTAAAAGTAGGTCTAATAAGGTTGATGGTCAGAAGAAACAATGATAAGGTTTAGTGACACTTACCACTGACGTCACTACTTTAATTTTCTGTGGACGAGGAACCTTCTTTTCGAGACCGGTTAGATCTGTCGTATAATTTTTCGCCTCCGTAATGATACTGTTGTTTCCAAGCAGATCAGGTTCGATACCAAAAAGGGGATCAGTATATACCTACACTCTCAAGTTGGTATTTCTTCGGACTCACGACTTCTTAACTACGAAAACTTGACACCACAACTTCTTTTAATAAAACTCAGGGAACCTGTCTTTCCTCTAGTTTAGTCAGTTAGGATTTCTTTTAGTTGGGACCTATAAGTAACCTTCCTAACTATGACCTCGACTTCGAGGTTATTTAACCGAAGGAATATACTACTTAATCTTTTCTGGGACTTCGACCCTTTCTAACTTCCGTCTTCCTCTTCCCCTGTTGTCTCTTACTCTACCATCTACCGTAGTGGTTGAGTTACCTGTACTCAAACTCGTCTGAAGTCTTCTATCACTTCCTGATATGGTCCTCTATCACTTCCTACAGACCGCACGATCTCAGGTACCTTAACATTTCTCAGTCTGTACTGACTTTCCGACCTGTCGTCTTTTTGGAATCTAGTCCCCAGACCCGTACTAGATTGACTCAGTTGAAGAAATCTCTAGGGGTCCCGACGTTCGTACATGGTGGTTCGTACGTGTACAGTCGACACCACCGGTAGAGTAACTCCGACCTAAAGTTTCCTAGACTAACCTTTGAGTACAGCCGTCTTTAGTCAAGGAACACCTAACAACCAGACTACTGAAACCAAAGAACGACCGACAGTGGGTCTTCGAGGGAAGTAAAAGATCGATTAACAACCAACCTCCGATAGGAGTTGAAGAACGGTGTATTCGAAGAAGTTGTACCGATGAATACAGTTTTCTCAGTCGGTCTATAACACAGGATCACTCTGTCTATAAAAGGGTTGTATTAATCTTTTCACTGTAGGTTAATGGAAAAATAATGAAACAACTAATTATCGTTCCAGTGTAAAGACGGGTGTTAGTTCTAATGTCTTCCTGTATTTATAGTCCTTAGCCCGTAGTACCCTGGTGGTATCTTATACAGATGGTGACCTGAAAATGTGTACACAAGTAATGTAGAAGGGACTTTTAAAAAAGAAGTCAATAGTTATACGGAGAGATCAGAGTAAAACGACTTTAAACATGCGTCTACGTTTAAATAGTATTTTCGGATTGAACGGGGGGTATATATTTCACATAGGACATTTCTCAAAAGTAACATAATCGAAGGAAATCGTAAAAAATAATATTGTCAATAGTGTTCGTCTGTATCATGTATAAATAAAAGACAAAGTGAGAAAATCTACACTTCTCACTCAATAGGAGTCAGAATAAAAGACTATATAAAGGTAGAAGATCTTTTCAAGATTCAGTTTCTTCCCCATAAAGGTTTTTAGTTCTTTAAAAAAAAACTGTTTTTACACATTCCATATGAATAAAGGGTTATAAATTATTGTAAACTGAAGAATATAAAAGTAACAGGTCATACTACTGGTGATTTGTTGACACCAATAAAATTCAATGAGTTTTAATCTATGTTAGATTTATAATCAAATAAGTAATATGATTGGTGTAAAGTTCACTAGCTATCGGTGTGTACGGATCACCGACGACATTACTTATCGTGTCTATAAGTTATTAAGGTAGTGACGTCTTTCGAGATGACTATTTTTGATGGAATATAAATGGTTCGAAAAATAAAGAAAAGAAGAGGTACGGTCCAATATTTGTTTGTGTCTCTTATTTGAAACGTGGTAATAATAAATCAGATTGTATTTTTCTACACAATTAAAATGTCTTTTTCAACTAACTTACTGACTTAAAAACTTACTGACCTATTTTTGTGTCAAGGTCCTGTTATACCTTAGATAGAATTGTGTTTTTTAATAAATTAGTTGTTAATATTAAAAAAAGACAAAAGATGCAACGAAGGAATATAATCGATATTTTTATTCAACGTAATGACTTTACCAAAACTTCAGTAATGCTTAGAACAAAGTCCTTGTTCTTTAAGTTAGTGTCTTTTATAGTGACACTCAAATTCGTCTCTCTTTACATATCGTAATTCAAGTGTTTGTGATATATAATAACAAGAGAAAATTCTCTGGTGCCACTATATGGTGTAGTACGGACGTCGGACCGTCTAGAGTCATCAAGATCCGAACAAAGTAGAACAAGACACGGGGAAGTTCGAGTAGTATTTTAGTCATCCTAAAGAGACAAGTTTCTATCTAGTTCTGTCTTTTGTCAAGGAAGTAAAAACACTTCTTATATATATATATATATATATATATATATAAAAAAAAAAACCATTTGTTTTTGGACAGCCTAAAAATTTTATATTCGACAATAAATCCTTACATTAACTTTACCTTTCTTTTCAAACATTGTCTATTCTATTTTTCGTACTAACTATTACGAATTACTCATTATACAGACACAGTATGTCTACGTATACACACACGTAGATACGATAATCTTAATAGACAGTTAATTTAGAATCTATATCAACGTTTTACATACAACTATGATAAAAATTAAAAAAATAATAAAATTAGTGTTTAACATATAAATTCTGTTAATACTTAAGGATTCTTAATTCAAAATAAAGAAATAAGTCCACTATTAATTTTCTACAAACTGTTGTACATAGACTATAGAGTCCTGAGTTTGTTATTTTTATTTAACAACAGTATTCATAAAAGTTTTGGACAAATGTTTATCTTATTCTGTTATTTGTATCTCTATATATTTACTTACAATTTTAATCCTCTTAAATACCTTTGTTTATATCATATACTACTATTAATTCCCATTCCCTTCCAGAAAACCGAAATTAACTTTAAACGGTAGATTCCTCTAAGATAAGGAGAGTTTTTTATATAAATTAGTACCATAAATATCTACAGATAGTCATAAAGAGTACATACCTACACTCTCAACCCGACACTTCTTTCGACTTGCGGTTTCTTAACTACGAAAACTTGACACCACAACCTCTTCTGAGAACTCTCAGGGAACCTGACGTTCCTCTAGGTTGGTCAGGTAAGATTTCCTCTAGTCAGGACCCACAAGAAACCTTCGTTACTACGATTTCGACTTTGAGGTCATGAAACCGGTGGAGTACACTTCTCAATTGAGTAACCTTTTCTGAGATTACGACCCTCCCTAACCCCCGTCCTCCTCTTCCCCTGCTGTCTCCTACTCTACCGACCTACCGTAGTGGGTAAGTTACGTGCACACAAACTCACTTGAGACCCTCAACCACTACCTGTCCCTCCGGACCGTTCGATGTTAAGCACCCCAGCGTTTCTCAGTCTGTACTGACTCACTGACTTGACTTACTACTCATAAAGTCCGAAGGGTCCACCTCGTCACCATTTCTTAGGTGGACAGTTAGGTCTTCTACGTCCTTTTCACCCAAACTAGGGACATAGTTCTTCTATGGGTCTTCCTTCTTTACCGTTGGTTGAGGTCATAAAAACGGACTTTTTAAGGTACCTATCCTCAGACCGTCCGCTAGATCGGGTACCCCAATGTTTTACAACCTGTACTGACTCGCTGGTTCGTACGTACTCACAAAGTTGTGACGGTATAAAGAAATTCCTTCCCGAAACGTCATCATACTTCTTAGGGATTGTTCCTTCTTATCTTAAAAAAAAAAATTATTTTCTATAAACGACCCTATAAATACCACAAACTCTTACTGCGACTTAAAAGTATACTATCAACACACTGGGGTACCTATTGATGGTGACACTTGTCTAAATGAATTCTTGTGAGTGTTTTATAAAGACTTGATATAGATTAATAGGTGTACCTAAAAAATGTGACGTATTATTGTAATTTACAGGGTCGATATTATATAGAGGATTCGAACATTTAGCTAGTAAAGAATCATAAATTGTTAGAAAATAGTTCTATACTCTACTCCTCAAAAAGATGAAAGTGTTTTCGAAAGTCATTATGAAATAATCTTCCTTTTATTATTAAAAATTTAATAAATAAATTTTTTGGTAGTTAGAACGTTTTTATTGAAGTTCAAGTCATCGTGGTACGTTTATGAGAAGTAAAATTTTAAAAAAATTGAAATCTTTTATAATTCAAGTTGACAGAATTTTTATAGTTTATTTTGTATAACCTACAGTTTATACGAACTAAGTTAAAGAGTGAATGGAGACGTAGAGACATTTAGACTATACCCGTATCTCTAGGAAACTTTAGTTACCCCTCAATAGTCAACCTATTCGAGTTATACCCGTATCTCTAGGAAACTTTAGTTACCCCTCAATAGTCAACCTATTCAAGTTATATTAGTACCTCATACTGACTCATAAACAGGTAACACAATTAAAGTCATTTTAACAGAGAGGAAAACTTGACTATTTCTGTCTTCTGTAAATTAATCGTCAACTTAACAGAAGAATAATTCAAATAAGTTCGGAAAAAGTAAACTTAAATACATGTTTAAAAGTACTAAAGTCATTGAAGGAACTAGTGGAGCAAAATTCTGAACAAGATGTACATTATGGTCCATATAGCATATGTGATGTAAAAAGGAATATTGTAATTCGTGATAAACTAAAATATAATATCACGTAAATAAATAGTAAATTGTAAAAAGAAAAACGAATACCAACTTTGGGGTCATGAATATTGGAAATATAACGTTTCGGCATATACTATCTTCAGAGATTAAATAAACTTTGTTCGATCAGACATGTTAGTTAATAAAACAACCCTAACACGTTATGTTTTAAACTTCATAAATGACCACTACTCAATTTGACCACAGTAAGAGAAATAAGATCTTTCACAGTAGTTCGTTATTCTTTGTTTCCTTGTTGTTTTTAGGAAAGATCCAAAAACTCCATTCTTCACGGTGACTATATTCTTACTTACGAAAACTATAGGTTAAGTTTAAAGATTATGAGGGATGTTTCATGGACCCCGAGGGTTTGTTCCTTAGTACATTGAGAAAAGTATACAATAAAATAAGGATTACTTATGTCTACTGTATTAGTAAATCATGAATGTCAATCACTTTTTATTATAACAACTAAAAACAGAAGTCAACCAATCCCCCTACACTTCTCTATTTCGTCAAAAGACTGATTGACAAGTACTGTGGTTTCCTTTCTTTTTTTCGTCTAAAGTAGTGTCCATAGTGTCCCATAACTCTATAGAGATAAAAGGTAACCACGTTTTTCGATAGGATCAGTTTCCTTTGACTGAAATGGTCATTGATAATTCTATCAAAAGTCTTTTTTTACTTTTGTGTTCTATAAGTACGTCTTTATTTTTATTTGAACACGATATCTGAAATTAATTGAGTACTATTTCTTGGTCGAATAACTTTATAATTATTGGAGTCTATACGTCTACTATGGTGGGAATACCGTCTTTCACCTCTTCTTGATTTCTCGGAGAACTACTTTCACTTTCTCCTCTCACTTCGTGGACCGAATTTAAAGTCGTAAGTTTTTTACTTTTAGTACCGTAGACCGGAGTAGTTTATCTACCCCTTTGTTACCTTTTTTACTGTCTAAAATAAGAGAACCCGAGGTTTTAGTGACGTCTACCACTGACGTCGGTACTTTAATTTTCCGTGAATGAGGAACCTTCTTTTCGATATTGATTGGATCTGTCGTATAATTTTTCGTCTCTGTAATGAAACGACTGTTTCAAAGTAGATCAGTTTCGAGACCAAAAAGGTCACCAGTACATACCTACACTTTCAACCTAATATTTCTTTCGACTCTCGACTTATTAAATACGAAAACTTGACGTCACAACCTCTTTTGAGAAAACTCTCAGGGAACCTGACGTTCCTTTAGTTTGGTCATTTAGGATTTCCTCTAGTCAGGTCTTGAAAATAACCTTCCTGACTACGACTACGACTTTGATGTTATAAAACCGATAAACTACGTTTCTTGACTGAGGAACCTTTTCTGGGACTACGACCCTTTATAACTTCCGTCCCTTTCTTCCCCTGCTGTCTCCTACTCTACCAACCTACCGTAATGGCTGAACTACCTGTACTCAAACGCGTTTGAGACCCTCAATCACTACCTGTCCCTTCGGATCGTACGACGCCAGGTACCCCGGTGTTTCTCAGTCTGTACTCATTCGTTGACTTGACTCGACTTGACTACTCAATCCAACGAAGAAGATTTTACCCATAAACTTCTACATGATTAAAAAATTTCGAAGTCAAGTCAAGTCTGCGAGTCAACACAGGATGAGAAACGTTGGGGTACTTAACGTCGTGAGGTCCGTAGGGACAGGTAGTGGTTGAGGGTCTCAAGTGAGACTGAGTGCGGGTAACTCAGACATTACGGTAGGTCGGTAGAGTAGAAAACAGCAGGAGAAGAGGAGGACGGGGGTTAGGGACGGTCGTAGTCTCAGAAAAGGTTACTCAATTGAGAAGCGTACTCCACCGGTTTCATAACCTCAAAGTCGAAATTGTAGTAAGGAAGGTTTCTTGTGGGTCCCGACTAGAGGAAATCTTACCTGACCAACCTAAAGGAACGTCAGGTTCCTTGAGAGTTCTCAGAAGAGGTTATGGTGTCAAGTTTTCGTAGTTAAGACCATGTCCCTCACTCCTCCCTCCCCCCAAGTCCTACCCCTTGTGAAATGGACACCGCCTGAGTACGACTACATACTGTTTTGGTTATGTTATAACATTTCATTAATTGGAAGTTAATTTTATTTATTTAAATATAAAAAATTTTTTTCGTAGATAAGAAGCCACTAGTCGAAAGAAGTGTCAGGTTGAGAGTGTAGGTACGTACTGATGACCTTTTTTGTATCGGAACTGATCTACCTGGAAACAACCGTTTCATCACAGAGACGAAAAGTTATGCGATACATCCAAGTAGTATTGAAAGGAAGGTTCCTCATTCGCAGAAAACTAAAGTACCGACGTTAGTGGTAGACGTCACTAAAACCTCGGGGGGTTTTATTTCAGACTGTGACAAAGGTGACAAAGGAGTAGATAAACGGTACTTCACTACCCTGGTCTACGGTACTAAAACAAAAGACTTACAACTCGAAATTCGGTTTCAAAAGTCAGAGGAGAAAGTGAAAGTAGTTCTCCGAGGGATCAAGGAGAAGTGAAAGACGGATTCCCACCACAGTAGACGTATAGACTCCTATAACTATGAAGAGGTCCGTTAGAACTAAGGTCGAACACGAAGAAGGTCGGGTCGTAAAGAGTACTACATGAGTCGTATCTTCAATATATTCGTCCCACTGTTGTATGTCGGAACTACATGAGGAAAAGGATAAACCTTGGTCAGACAACAAGGTACAGGTTAAGATTGACAACGAAGGACTGGACGTATATCCAAAGAGTTCTCCGTCCAGTCCACCAGATTTATTTCAACTAGAGATAAAGAATTTTATTATTATTATTCATACACTTTTAATACTGAAAAGGTCTTATCCGATATCCAAAAGTTTGATTTAATACTGAGATTATAGAGGATAAAATAAGGACAGATAAAGTTACTATTCAAGTAAAGATCTATCTATAAGTTTTGTCCACACAAAACAAACTTTTGTACAAATAATCGATAATGTACTTTTCAGTAGAGATCACTCATGGACCCTAGTGTTAATATTTTGATGGTACAGGGGTGAAATAAAACAAAGTCTGGTCATGATGGATTATCTCGATAGTCTCTACTACCTCAAGGGAGTAAACAGAAAAGGTTATATCAGTAGTGGGGATCAATATATACTGATACTTGGGTACTGTCACATTCAACGTGTTGACTTAAACATGAAATCAAAATTAATTAAATTCAACGACGTATACCGATCACCACTTACATAATCTCTCTTGTCAAGATCTGGAACATACCCTAAAATTTTTATAAAGGACCTTTCGTTCAAAAAGAGTACATCAAAACCTAGACAAAGAGAGTCGTTTTAAGGACATTATTCTACTTACTCCTTTTTGGGTACTTATTCTCTAAGGATCCTGGAGTTCATGAAAATATCGATTCCAAGACTTACTTCGATAAAGACTACGAAAAAGTATATGACACTAACTAAACGTACTAAAGGAGGAAGAGTAGTCCTTGACTCGATTAGAAGAGTCTCCTTTTCAAGAGCATATATTGGTCCCCGGTTTCTGGTTTAACTGGACCATTAAGACAGTAAAGATCATCTTTTTGTTGGTCTAGTATACGATAACTCTTTTTTATGGTCGGAGTGTATACTTTGTAAAATACAAAAATGAAGATTTCAAGTATTTTGATTTTGTGTTTAAACTTAATAAATTAATACATACATATATTAAATATAATAGATTAACATTTGTGATTACGATAAAACTAAGGAATTATAAGAAATTTTTGTATAATTTGTCATTCTTACTTATTTTTATTTATTTATTTTAACCTTATTACTATCTCTATGTTTTACCTTATAATATGTATGAAATCAATGTGGATAAGACATTTTGATTTACCAAGTTCTTTTAATAACTGGATTAATTTTTATATTCGAAATACTAATAGAGAGAGTACAATTATTATAGTTTTCCCTTATAGTCTCACTTAAAACATGACCTTATCAATCTACATGACCTTGTCAGTAATAAAAGAGTACGTACCATAGTTCGTTTTAGGTGGTCCAAGATTATATAATTACACTAAAAATGACGACAGTATTTCAATAAGTAGTTATACGGTATCCTACAATAAATCTTTTTTAAAAGTCGATTTAACACAACGAAATGTGTTTACACAAATAGATTCCGTCTCCGACAAGGGAAATCCAGATAAACGGTACTGAAAAATACTTATGAAATAGTTAAATTTTCTTATTTCCCAAGTTCTAAAACACGGTACATTTTCGCGGTCAACGATTAGTGTTAAAGTAACTAAGAGTTTACTTTTTACTACGGATATATTCTCCTTCATGGTGAGTGTTTTACTTACTAATCCAATCTTTATATTTTCCTCTCCCATAAATTTGAGACTTTTTGAATTATTACATATACCTGATTAAAAATAAAAAAAATTATAAAACAAGTGAAAACATTAGTAGAGAATACGACCGATAGAAAAACCACAGATGACTCGGAGTACGTATGGAAACACACGATTTAAAACATCTCGATCTAGACTTTTTATAAATTTAATGTAAAGGGTCAGAGGTGACGCATTGTAAAGTTATGATCCAAGATACCTAAACTCTAAGACACCTCTCTAGTTTTTAGTCTTTCCTTTCTACAGAATTGACATTGAGGTCATCCTCTTTGCCTATGTCCTTCAACTGCCTCTTCCACTCTTATCACCGTACTTTTTTTTTTTTTTTTGTTTTGTGTTAATAAGTCACCAAGTTCATACTCTTTAGTCACAAGGGTCACTTCACCAGTTATCCCCACCATTCGAGATCAACTTACCATGTTCATTCGGGACCAGTCTATTATAATGAAAAGGAAAACAGATGAGAAAGTCGTTGGTGGTATTGTAAAAACCAGAAAATCGGGAAGTTTACTAGTTGTTTAAATTAAGGGAAATAATTTGTGTCCAGACTTTATAATTATGAAACGTCAAAACAAAAAAAAACAAAAAAAAAAAAAAAAAAAAGNGAGTAGTTTATCTACCCCTTTGTTACCTTTTTTACTGTCTAAAATAAGAGAACCTGGATTGTGTTTACAGGTGTAAGTAGTTAAGTGAAAAGTTATCTGATGAAAGAGGGTTACATATAGAGTGCTCGAGTACTTACACAATAGCCAGAATATAGAGGCAACCGAAACAGAAAGAGTAAGGGGATACATTTTGAATTACGTACTTAAACTTATAACCCAGGTACTTTGAATCTGTAATATATTCCAGTTCTTCTTCGACACTCTGTTTTTTCTTTCTTTCTTTCTTTTATTTCCGGAAATCTTTCAATTTCTTGTTAACAAAAGTATATATTTCTTTCTTTTGTTAATTTTCTGTTCTTTAATATAATTTACAAACCGATCACTTAAAAACTAAAAAATTTCACTGTACCAACGAAAGTAACTTTTCCATATCTCACACTAGTGACGATACCTTAAATTCACTTTCGTTGATTAAATTACTTTGGGTCCTTGAAGAGGGAAATATAAAATTAACCGTAAGATTTACCCAAAAGTTTATCATAACCCATTAATGTATGAATCACCTTCCTTTATTTTGACTTTAGGAAAAACGGACATAAGAGTTTTTTATATCTCTTAACTGGGACTTTCAATTTACTACAGTTCCTATCGTGTATTTTCACTACTTTACTCTAACGTATTTTAAGGTTTCCTGGTCTAAAATAAAAAACACTTGATTCATCACCAGACTTTTATTATCATTTAATTAAAGTGGGGACACAAAATATAATTCATCCTATACCCTCTTTCGTGTCAAAGGATAACTGTTCAGACTTCTTTTGGTAGTTACCTTCTCTCGGTTCAAAATTAATTCGTACCTTTCTCTTCCCGTAAAGATATTTCTCTTACTCTTACTCTGAATTTAATTATCACCTTACTTTTAGGATATAATCTAGTTCTTTTTTCTACGATCTTCACTCTTCTGTCTGTGACTAAACCTTTCTTTATTGGTTCTTCTACTTTCTTTTAGAACTTCGTCTTTGTTTGTCTATAGATTCCCGGACGTTAAAGAAATTGCTGACTTATAATTGTTGGTGTATCGTTACAATAAAACCAGGTTCCTGTCTCAATCTAAATCCTAACGTTCATTGTATATGTTCTACAGGTCCGTTTTATGACCGTGAGTTCACTCGTAAAAGTTCCTCTTAGTCTCACTAGTTTTTGATTCAGTCTTTCAGCTAAACTCCTGTCATTACAAATCAATTCACAGTGTAGTCTACAGGAAACCACAGGTTCGTCACTATAACAGGACGTGGTAAAGGAGAAGTAGATCTAATATTTAAGAGGTTCACTAACGACAGGATATTTGTAAAATATAACTACTAAGAGTTTAATATATTGAGTATTCCTTGAGACCACATACACTGATATACTTTGACTCGTTCCTTTGTTATAACTCCTAGGTATCAAGATATTTATTCAGTTACTGTATTATTATTACAAAATGTACAGTTTTAGTTATCACATTATAAATTACTCGTAGTCGTCGCCTTTAACAATACGACTACAAGTCTTACTTTCATTTACAGTCGTCTAGACCGTAAGACAGTGGTCTATTACCCGAGACCAAGAAGTTTTTACGAGTCAGTGTCGGTTTCGTATCAAAGTTTCTATAGCTAACACACTGAAAAAAAACTTTACTGAAGAAAAACCAAGTTTGTTTACTCAATTCGTCCACATTTTTACTCCAACTTTGATACTTTTCCTTAAACGGAATTATAATACTTTCACGAATAAAGTTGGTCGACTTAATCAACAAATCACTTATTAAAGGAACTATCCTTATATGTTTGTGAAATTTACTACCTTACGTCCCGTACGAAATATTTAATTGGACAAATATTAACTGTCAGTTCAAAGATTTGATAATATAAAAGAAGACTATTAGTTGTTTATAATTACGATCGACTTTACAGTAAAACGTTTTTAAGTTGTAAATCATTTCGATGTTAATCAAAAATATTACCTATATAACGAACATCTAAAATATTGGGTATTAAACGTTAGTTTAAAGATATCCCGTACGTTATAAAACATGTCTGAACATATATTCTGACTTGTTTTTATAAAAAGGTCCTACCGATTAGATTAAATCTTTATTAACATTATACACTATAAACTCACATTTCATTACACTGATGAATTTTCTATCGTAAAATAAAAATCTATAAGTAAATACAATCGGGGAAGTCTCGTCTCAACCAGTGTTGACTCATTGACTTGACTTGACTTGAAGTCTCGTCTTCTGTGTACAGTATTACGTACACTTTTTAACCTATATCCTGACGTGGTTTTATATACCATTACTATTTCCCTCAATAACTTATTGGTAGACTTAACAAACTTTATATCAGCACGCAGTAGAATTAGGTGAACTGAAGACTAACACTATCTATACCAACGACGACTATTGTGTCAAGTTTTGTCAACGTAAGGTAGAATTGTTGTAAAGTGGTTCTACCATTTTATTGAGAATGACGTGTCATGACAGACCTTTTTCTTTTCGGTCACGAAGTACGGTAATAGACATTTAGATTTTACTCTATTGAACTTGTTCGTTCCCTCACTATTGTGTTTCGTATACGTAAGTGTTCCGTACACACATCGTAATATACAAGTCCTAGACTAACTCTCGGTGGTCCTTTAGAATTGACACACTTCTGCACGTTACATGTGACAACTGTTTTGTAAATGATTAATTTTTAAATTGGTATCTACCTTTTAAATAGTTCACGTTCATTTCGGGTTTTTTCCTTATATCTTTTAACACTAACTACGTACCGGAGGAGTTGTTCCTTATTTGTAACTCGTCTGGAATTACAATACTCGTAGACCATTAAAACGTCTTTGTTTAGATTAGTAATATTTTTTTTTTTTTTTGTCATTTTATAGTGAACTTCTCCACGATTTCCTTTGTACTAAAACCACGTATAAAATTATTGATAAATATGTAAAGAATATACTAATTTTAAACTAAATTTAGACACCGGTCCAGGAGATAAACACATAACAATGTGGGGGTGGAATCTAAAAGTGGTAAGTGTTTTGGTTCATTTAGGGTTCTTGAGTCACATTACAAAGGGATACCAATTACACTTAATAAGTTAACTTCAAAAAATTCGCATCTTATCTACCAAATCTACTAATTTTTTGACATGAAATTTCGTTTTGTTTTGCCTTTTTTTCGATTTAATTTATAAATGGAAGGTGGACTACAATCAAACATTCGTTTAAGACTTTTTTTTTACATACAATAAGTAAGAGGGATAAGTAGATAATTTTTTATTTACATGACTTGTAGTTGATACGTTATTTATTTTCGTCTCGATTTAAGACGAAAACAATTTAATTGGTAGATCTTCACTTTTATCTAAATTTTTATATTAATAATATAAATTGGTGGACCCATTTCAATATGAGATGTTTAATACAGGTTATACGAAAGAATAAATGAAAAGTACTGTTATGACACAAAATGACTTTCAAAACTGAAAGTAGAGGTCAAGTCTCCTAATGTTTAGGAGACTTCCTCCCTCCTCGCTCTAAATCCTCATTTGTGTCATTGTTGTAAATATTTGTCGAAGAGCATTCAGTAACTCTTCTTTGGGTCAGACCAATCACACTCTTCATCAACAAGACTATTTATTATGTCTATAAATAGTCTCTTAATAGATACAATAAAAGTTGTATGATTGTAATTTTCTTTTCTCTTTCTCGTTCCTTATGTAGTGGTTTGACCCAAAACTAGTTTTAGGTCTCCAGTCCTTCTAGGGGACCTCTTCCCTATCCACTAGGTGAGGTCGTAAGAACCCGAGGGAACACCGAGTCGAACATTTCTTAGACGGACGTTACTCCCTCTGACCCCAAGCTAGGGACCGAACTCTTATAGGAGACCTTTTACCTTTCCGATGGGTGAGGTCATAAGATCGGACCACTTAATTTACCTGACACATCAGGTGCCCCAGTTTTTTTCAACATGTGATGACTTGATAACAGTAAAGTGAAGTGGACGAGGTCATAAGACCGGATCTCTTAAGGTACCTAACATATCAGTCACCCCCGTGTTTCTCAGTCTGTCCTGACCCGCTGAAAGTGAAAGTCTGAAGTAATTTCGACCCTTCAGGACACAGTGTCGTAGACCTCAGAGTCAAACCTGTTCCCGGGTCTGTCACGTAGGTGGGGCACCCACTCTGAAGTTTCTGACGTCAAGTCTTCAAGGGAGAATATTAGGGTCCTGTCTCCGTTTGACTATAGTAGTAGTTAGACACTGGTTTAATGTTCAGACCAAAGGACAATTACGATAAACAAAACAACACATTTTGAACTTTACAACGAGGTGGACCCAGAACCAACCAGTCCGTGGGAGGTCCCCGAATTGTTGGAGTTTTAAAGAGGGTGTAGAAGAGATACCACGACGTTTAGAAGATGAGTGTCGTCTGTCAGTGAGTCTCAGTGACGGTGAATCCCGTCACAGGTCCGTCTAATCTTGGTTCCAATCTCCGGACGATACGAAGCAGAGACTTCAGATTTGTCTGAAAAAAAAAAAAAAANGGAGGTCCCCGAATTGTTGGAGTTTTAAAGAGGGTGTAGAAGAGATACCACGACGTTTAGAAGATGAGTGTCGTCTGTCAGTGAGTCTCAGTGATGGTGAATCCCGTCACAGGTCCGTCTAATCTTGGTTCCAATCTCCGGACGATACGAAGCAGAGACTTCAGATTTGTCTGAAAAAAAAAAAAAAATTAAAGGGATTGTATGTCACTCGTAGTCAAGTCAAGTCAAGTAAAGGCAGTGAGTCAACACACGTCGAGAAATGTTGGGGCGTCTGAAGTTGTACGGTCCGGAGGGACAGGTAGTGGTTGAGGGTCTCAAATGAGTTTGAACACAAGTAACTCAGTCACTACGGTAGGTTAGAGTAGAAGACATCAGAGAAAGAGGAGGACGGAAGTTAGAAGGGGTCGTAGTCCCATAAAAGGTTACTCAGTCAAGAAGGGTGGTCCACCGTTTTAATAACCCCAAAGTCGAAGTCGTAGTCAGGAAGGTTACTTGTTAATCCTGACTAAAGGAAATCCTAACTGACCTGGAGGAACGACAGGTTCCCTGAGAGTTCTCAGAAGAGGTTGTGGTGTCAAGTTTTCGTAGTTAAGGAGTTACAAGTTGACAGAAATATCAGGTTTAGAGTGTAGGTATGTATTGATGACCTTTTTAGTACCGAAATTGATCTACCTGGAAACCACCGTTTCATTACAGAGACGAAAGATCCACGATACGAAAGATCCACAGAGTGTCGAAAAGAAGGTTTCTCGTTCACAGAATAAAAGTACCGACGTCGGTGGTAAAAGTCACTAATACCTCGGGTCTTTTTATTTCAGAAAGTCAAAGATGACAAAGGAGTAGACAAACGGTACTTCACTACCCTGACCTACGGTACTAATCTAAAGACTTACGACTCAAAATTCGGTTGAAAAAGTGAGAAGAGAAAGTGAAAGTAGTTCTCCAATAAATCAAGAAGAAGGAAAAGACGGTATTCACTCCACAGTAGATATATAGACTTCAATAACTATGAAGAGGGCCCTTAGAACTACGGTCGAACACGATGTAGGTCAGGTTCTAAAGAGTACTACATGAGACGTATATTCAATTTATTCGTCCCACTGTTATATGTCGGAACTCCATGAGACAAAGTTAAACTTTGGTCAGACAACAAGGTACAGGCCAAGATTGACAACGAAGAACTGAACGTATGTCTAAAGAGTCGTTCGTCCATTCCACCAGACCTAAAGGTAGAGAAATTCTTAAAAGGTGTCAAACAACATTAGGTGTTTCAGTTTCTGAAACCGTATCAGTCATTTCGTCTTTATCTACAAAGAGAACTTGAGAGAACGAAAAAAGACACTAGGTTACCAGCAACCGTTAAACTAGAGAGCAAGGAAACAGAAAAGATTAAGGTAGAACTCGTAGATTTTTAAGAACCAAGTGTATGAGAACTTCGGAACAATCCTCTTAAAACGATTGTATACTCTACTCACGTTAACACACCATCAAAGTTGGAAGAAACTGTAACGGAAAGAAACCCTAATCGTACTTTTGACTGGAAAAGTTTAGAACGTGGTCACGACTCAAAAGGTTTAAAAGACCTTAAACCTTTAAGTCAAGTCTTGAAATTGTCGTAGTAGAAGATCCTAAACGTTATCGAGTTGACCTTAAACTAGATGGAGGTGATCGAAATAAGGATCACTACGAAGGATTCCGGGTGAACTGAAGTGTGGGGTCCTACAAACCGAGATCCACTCACTAGTGTGGTAGTACTAATAGACCCAGCACTTTTAGAAAAAACATATCAAGACACATAAGAACGACGGGGAAGAATTACAGAAGACTAAGACAATCTAGGTATGATAAAGACAGGAAATAACAAGGGTAGAAACGTGCTTTACAAGGTAATCATAGAGATTAAAAGAACATCTCGAAAGAGCAGAAAAGGTAAGATAAAAAAGGGAGATAAAGAAACGTAACTAGTGACTCCTTCCGAACGAATAGAGAGGAACGATAAGAAACCTTGAGACGTAAGTTCACCCACATAGAAAAGAAAAGAAGAAACGGAAAGAGAAGAGAAGAAAAGGATAGATAAACATTCTGGAGACGTCTTTTGGTAAAATGTAAAAACATAAAGAAAAAGAACCCTTACCGGAACTATTGACGGAGGACATTTACAGTGTTTAAAGAGAGGTATCAAGAAGCCCGTGAGACAGATAGTCTAGATTAGGAAACTTAGATAAACAGTGAAGGTAACTTATCAGTATTCCCTAAACTAAATCCAGTACGGACTTATCAGATCACCAAAAGGGATGAAAGAAGTTAAATTCGGACTTAAACCGTTATTCCTCAAGTACTAGATTCGGTGTCAGTCGAGGGCCAGAACAAGAACGACTGACATATCTCGAAGAGGTAGAAACCGACATTTCTTATATTACTCAGACTGAAACCATAACTGGTAGACCACTACAGGTACTCGTCTCAGTAGAGAACACAAAAACCTTTTCCTACAAACGATACTGATGACTTAAGAGAACCTTTTTGAGATAATCGGAGACGGAACGAAGTAAGACATGAGGTTCCGGTTTAAACGGACAATGAGGTTCATACAGAAATGAAGGATGAAAACGTAAGGTCAAGGGATATGACTTTTTCTGTAAAACCCCCCACAATGTAAAACATCAGAAGGATCTTAACAAGTTGAAGTCGAAGAAGTCGTAAGGACCAGTTCTGTGTCTGAACTTATTGACACTATAACTTACTAAACGGGACATTTACTTGTCTCTAGTAAGACAGCAAAGACTCTAACGTCTAACGTAGGTTCGCGACGTAAAGTCTGAGAAAACAACTGGTACTACCGATAAGGTGAAGAAGATTCGCTAAGTACGGGTGTTATCATCTATATTACCAGTGGACTAAATTTAAGTGGGTAAGGTCAGGTAAAGTCAAGTGACTAAGGATTTTATAGATACAAGTGAGAAGGGTAGAGGACAAACTGGTGAAGGTTAAACGGAACTAAGAACCTCGATTGTAAGGTCCAAGGATACGTTATAACGAGAAATGTCGTAACCTGAAATGAAGGTAGTGGTCAGTGTAGGTGTTGACCCACAACAAAAACGAAATCGATGTAGAGAAGTAAGAAAGACCTCAGTAAAGAGGTGACTAGGGGTCATCGTATAGCTTGTGGTAAATATATATAAAATTAAAGGGATTGTATGACACTCGGATCCTAGTCATAAAAGTAACGTGTAAACTCTTTTGATTGTCGCCGTAATTCGTTGGACAGAGTTCATGGTTACCATCCAAACACTAACCTAAAAGTTTATAGACTATATAAAGTTTCACAGGTGAAAACTTACGGAATTATGATATAATTAATACATCAACGGTACTCTCTAACACGTATAACAAAGACTTACTCGTCAATTTATTGGGAGAATAACAATAGTCAAAGAACTTTACTGATTGTTTAATGGTATGGACTGATTGGATTTTTTGTCCGTGAATAAGAGTGTTAAGACCTGCGATTTTTTAGGTTTATTCAAGGTGATCAGTTTTAGTTCCGTAATCGTCCCGGTACCAAAGAAGACTCTATCATCCCCTCTCAATAAAGAAGAGAATATCTAAGATCTCTAGACACCGTAGGGAACCAAACACTTTTGTAGTGAGATGAGAGACGAGGACACAAGTGTAACAGAAGAGGAGAGGACTTATGGTTTATGATGAGATAGAGGGAGAAGATATATACACCAATGGAAATCTCAGGTAAGTTTTTAATTCCTATTAGAGGTATATAATTATGTAAATTGTAGACTTTTAGAAAAAAAGAAAAAGTAAGACAAGTATATTCTATTATAAACATTCAAGGTACCTAATCCTACTCCTATACAAATATTCTCGAGTATTGATTAAAATGGTGTTATAAGACCTGGAATTATTGGAAATTGAACTTGAGTTACCTTAATAAGTAAAATCAGTCTGGTTTTAGTTACGATAGGTTAATCCTACGTTACGGGTTGTGAATACTACAAAGAAACGGATACATCTAATGGGAGTCAATTTTAGTAAATAAATAAATAAATAAAAGACTAAACCGACACATTTAATGGATCGAAATCATTTTAATTGACTGAAGAGGTTTCTTTGTTCTTCCATTATCCGTTTCTTGCACTTCTCTGTTTGGTATTTTACCAATTAGTTGTAAAACAATTAAGACAACTTTTTAGTTAAAAGTTGTGTTAGTTTTTAGACAAGGTATATTAGGTATTGGTTTGATTTTTGATTTTTATTATGTTTTAGATAAAGTTGTCAGTAAGTTGATAAGGGTTCATAATTATCCACCTCACTTCATAAGGAAACATATGTAATTGACAGTATAAGACGTAAAGTAAAGAAATCATTGATGTATGGACAGTATTGGGGAATGTTCAGAATTAAATGACATAAGTAGGTCAGATTAATTATAAGGTTAAAATAAGTGAAACCTGAAAAGGTACTAAATTTTAAGGATTTAGATTACACCATATTACTTAGTTATATCAGAATTCTTAGGAGTGATGTGGTTTTAAGGTTCTTTTACTAGACATAATGTAATCTTGTCCTTTCGACTGATATTTTCTTACATTAAGAATGAACCGAAATTTCGGGTAATCTACTGGTTTTTTAAGACTTTGGTAAAGTCATATTTTTAATTTACTATATGATGAAGAAATTGGAGTATAATAAATTTATTACAACCCTTGTATAAATAAATAAATACGAAAACCGTCCGTCACCTCCAGTTACAACCGAAGAGTCCACCATGATCACCATTTCTTGGAGGTACGATTACGTCCTCTATATCTTCTGTGTCCAAGTTAGGGACCCACCCCTTCTGGGGACCTCTTCCTGTACTATTGGGTAAAGTCATGAGAACGGACCTCTTAGGGTACCTGTCTCCTCGGACCACTCGATGTTAGGTATCCGAGTGTTTCTCAACATGTACTGATTTCACTGAATCCTCAGTGTGTGAATACCTCCAGTTACGTATATAAGTTAGACGGTACAAATTGACTTACACGTAATTGTCAAAATAATTCATTAATTTTACCGTTACCATCAAACTCCGAAAACCGTTTTTCTTTATGATAAACCCCCCTCCAAACAAACAAAAAAAAAAAAAAGGGCCAGGTCCTGTAAAAGGAGATTAAGGAGGTGTTTTCAACCCTCCCCATATCTCGACTGAGTTCCTAGTCCAGACTAAGACTAAGAAGTCGTGTCGTACTTACCTTACCTTCGACACATCTCTTCCTTACCTTCGACACATCTCTTCTTGATTCGTTGAACCCATCTTTATATAAAGTCATAGAGTGTGACTCCCGAGACACAACACGACACAAGAGTCAACGCAGTGAGAAACACTGGGGTACCTGAGATAGGACGGTCCAAGGAAACAAGTGTCTAAAAAAGTCCCATCTTAGGACCTTGTCCAATGATAAAGGATGAGGTCCCCTAGAAGGACTGGGTCCTGAGTTCAGGTGTAGAGAACTTAGAGAACTCAACCGTCCACCTAAGAAATGGTGGCACAGAGGATCCTTCGGGTTGTCACTCCAGAAATTCATCCTAATTCCTCTTTAGACCCTAAGTACAAAACGAACCACGGTTTATTCGTCTTTCTGTGGTTTGTGAAATGACCCTGGTAAGGAAAAGGTTTAGTCTCCTCTAACGAATACCGTTCAAGACTACAAGGGTAATGAAGTGACGGACGATACTTGTCTCCACGATTTCGATAAATTGATAAAAACAGAAAAAGACCATCAAGAACGTCTTATAAAAAAGGGGAGGATAAGAGAATTTTGTTATTTTAACTAAGATTGTTTCGTATCATATTTTTATGTATAAGTTTACAGTGAATTACACAAACAATATGACTTTACAAGGACCTAAAGGAAGATGCTCTGGATATACACATCAGACTTATATTTATAAATTTAGATACAGAAAATATTGTATTGTACCAGTGGACTTTATAAAGATCGAATAGATAAGTTAAAATCAATAAAAGGTAACATCAATTAAAATTTTTAGTCAAGTTGTGAAACTGTTTTTAGGTGATTAAAAATATACAATGGATTTACAAGTGACTTCGACAAATATTAAAGGAGGGTGAACAAAGACTCATATGATAATTCATCGTAATAAGAAGAATATTCCGTCCATAAAAATTCTTAAAATTTTATAGTGATTTTATTTGGTTATGTCATAACATTTCATTTTATTATTATTATTATTTTAAATTTATTGTTTTTTGGATTTATAATACAATTTGTAAAGTTTCCATATTTTTATTAGTACTCTTAGAACTCTTAAGAAAGAAGAAAAGTCATGTCCAATGGAGGAGTGTCCCTTAGGGTAGTAGTGTAGATCTCTGGATTTCAATACTCGTATCGTATAGAAAACTTCAATGTGAAAGTAATTTATGAAATAGTTTCAGAATAGAGATTGAGTTATAAATACATCGAGAAAAAAAACCAGAGGACGACTGAGAGATTTTGGAAACCAAAAACACAATAGAGAAACAGAAGTTGGTAGAGTTTCCTGCCAAACGAACAAAAATCATCAGAAAGTCCAAGGAGAAGGAACAACAATATTTCAAAACACAAGGAAGGTTTAGGTACACAACTTTGAATTACGGGTTTCTATACCACAATTCTCCACCCAGAAACTCTTCAATAATAGAGTACTCCTACCTCAGAAGTATTTACCTTAATTGTAATCGAGACGATTCTACCCCGAAGAATCCACCGAGTCTCCAATTTCGTAGACGGACGTTATGTGTTCTTGACACAAAATAGGGATCCAGTCTTTCTAGGGGACCTCTTCCTTTATCGTTGGGTGAGGTCATAAGAACGGACTTCTTAAGGTACTGACTTCCTCGGACCACCCGATGTCAGGTGCCCAAACGTTTCTCAGGTTGTGCTGACTCGCTGAAGTGAAAGTGAAAGACAATCCTACTTTGGGACCTGACAAGGAAACAGGAAAGGTGGTACGTTCCTACATTCCTCTACACCGTTTCACCACTTCATAGATAGAAGATTACGTCCTCTGTGTCCTCTGTGCCCAAGTTAGGGACCCAACCCTTCTAGGGTGCCTCATCCTTTACCGTTGGTTGAGATCATAAGAATGGACCTTTAAAGGTACCCGTCTCCTTGGAACCCCGATATCAGATATTTCTACGTTTCTTAGTCTGTGCTGACTCGTTGACTCGGACGTTCATCAGACATCGTCCTTTTTCCCAAGAGTAGTCTAGGTCTGGTGTCACCGTAAGAAGAAAATCTGAAAGTCGGAGATTCTCACTTGTTATATAAAAAACGACAAACGTTTGTGGATCAAATACAGTAAAATTTTATCATTGGACTTGTCTGAATCTGTGGAGAGAAATGGTAAGATACGTAAAAAAAGAAAAAAAAAATTATATTTAAATAAATTAACCTCCGATTAATGAAATGTTATAAAATAACCAAAACGGTATGTAGTTGTACATAGGTGGTGTCCATATGTACACGAAGGGTAGGACTTGGAGGGAGGAGGGAGGGGCATGGTAGGGAGACCAAGCAGAGTCACGTGGTCGTGGTTCGTAGGTCATAGTACGTAACTTGGACCCGACCGCCGAGCAAAGTATATACTATATGTACAAAGTTACAGTAAGAGGGTTTAGTGGAGTGGGAGAGGGAGAGGACGTCTCAGGTTTTCGACAAGATATGTAAACACAGAGAAAACGACAGAGCGTATGTCCCAATAGCAATGGTAAAAGGATTTAAGGTATATATACACAATCATATGATATAACCACATAAAGAAAGACCGAATGAAGTGAGAAATATTATACAAGGTCAAAGTAGGTGGAGTAATCTTGACTAAGTTTTTAAAAAAAGTCTCAAGACGGAAAACTATATATGAGAAGAATAAAATATCAGAACTACACAGGCAATGGGTATCCACATACCTAAAACGACAATGAGATTTACAATGAGATTTACACTTGAGAAATAAGTATTGGTTTATAAAAAAAAGGGAGGGACGTTCCCTGTAAAACCTTATAGACGTCTGTAAACCGTTATAAATATCTATAAAAATCAAACGTGTTGGTTTTCTGTCACGATGACCGTGAATCACCCAACTCTGATCCCTTATATGGTTTATAGGATATTATGTCTCCGTACTATGGGAGTGAGGGGTATTTGTTATTTCGTAATAGACCAGTGTTTATAGTAACACGGTTCTGACGTCATCAACCTCAACAATGTTTAAAGAAACTAGTATTTTCCTCACGTAATGTGAGAGGACCTCTGGAATCACCCATGATTTTAATTTGTACCCGAAGGGACTACCGAGTCCGTCATTTATTAGGTGGACGTTAAACTTCTGGACCCAAGTCAGGGACCCAACCCTTCTAAAGGACCTTTTCCCTTACCGTTGGGTTAGTTCATCATAAAGGACCCTTTAGGTACCTGTCTCCTCGGACCACCCGATGTCAGGTACTCTAAAGTTTCTCGACCTGTTCTGACTCGGTGATTGTGAAACTGAAACTTTCAATTTATACAGGTTGTAACCTGAGTACTAATCTTTGACGTACATAAAGATTTTAAAATCGTGGTTTTAGTATTTATAATACGTTTGACAACTACATAAGTAGTTAGTGAGTTAACCAGATTGAGAAACACTGGGGTACCTGAAGTCGTGTGGGCCGAAGAGACAGGGAGTGGTAGAGGACTTCAAACGGGTTCAAATACAGGTAACGTAGACACTACGGTAGGTCGGTAGAGTAGGAGACTAAGGGAGAAGAGATAGACAGGGAGAATATCGTTGATAGAGTAGAATATAGGATTAAGGTATGGGTGTTTGTGTACTATTTTGGAGGTTTAATATTGAAAGATTCACAAATTTTGTAAGGAAGGAGTAGAGATAGGGGTTAAGTGAATGAATATTACCTTATAAAAGGAAATTCTTATAAAGTTAATTAGTAAAAATCAGGAACTCACATTCTACGATAAACAGTGTACGCTACAAAAATACAGTAAGGAGTAAAGTTTCATTTACATTTCTAAAAAAAAAAAAATGAAGAGTGTTTCCAAGTGAATTTCAGAGTTTCGAGGAATGGACAAACTGAAATTAAGGTCAGTGAAGAAACTTGTGTAAAGAATAAAGACGTTGTGATTTGATGAACACTTATACGTAAAATAGTTTTAAAGGATATATCCATTTATCAAACAAGAGACAGAGAGAACAAAGGAGTGGTTTTCGTATACGTATGAAATTTTAAACCGGTTATGTGAGAGACGAGTTATTAGAAGGTAACATAGACAAATAAGATAGGGGAGTGAAACTATAATTATATACAGATAAAACTATTGGTATAATAATAATGTGAAGACTTGATTAATAGCGAAAGTAAATAAAAAGGAGACTGAAACTCGTTCAGTCTTTTTATTAAAAATTAATAAGGGTTTTATAAATGGAGTATTACTCTGTGATTTTTTCTGTAATAATTTAGTTATAATATTTTGGACTCATTTCGTTTAATTACAAGGAGAGAAGTGTACCTAATGATTGTGGACCTAGTTAATCGAATTTAGTGTCCTACTCATAGTATATACTTTGGTAATCGAAAAACCTTGTATATATTTACCTTTTGTGATTGACTTCTTCATTCACCCAAGAACTTCCTTTATAGATGAGATTACCAGAGAAAAATCCGTCTTCCGGTACGTCAAAGATTCAAGTTTAAGGGATTTAGGAAGGTAAATTTCACCACAAGCTAATTTCTTCTTTTCACTCTTTTTATTTTTGTAAAAAAGACGAAGGTAAATGCAGTGACTTGACAACTTGGAGAATTTTGGTACGAGGAGGTACTACGACTATTTTAGATGGTTTAATATCTTTGTAAATCCAAACCAACCTGAGGTCTAGGTAAAGTAGGTTGTATGGACAATTTCGGGGGAAAATCCCTCTAACCTCATTTGACCTTTCTTGTTTACTCCTCCGAAGATGAATCGTACTTACTATGACTCTTAAAAGGACAACATCACGACTAACAACTTATTCTAGTCCGAAAAAAGTATGTCTTGGGAAAATAAAGTATTAGAATTGTTTACGGGAAGGGAAGAGGGTAGAGTTTATCAGTAAAATAGATGATTTCCTGGTGTGAGATATGTATTCAAATCCTGACAAGGTGGTCACGATAGAAGGGACTACAAGTTTATCTTGTAACAGGACAAATCTTTCAGTCTTCATAAGTGACCAAATAAAATCAGAAAAGGTACAGATCAGTTAATAAGGAGAGGGACTGAATTCGTTGTTTTATATTAAGTTGTTGTAGACGAGAATTAGATTTTTGATAGTCAAAAGAGTATGATTAATTTCTGTTAAGTCCACTTCTCAACTATTTTTAATCTTAATAATAATAATTGTTGTATTCCGAATTCACACATTATAGAGGAATTACAAAAAGACTTTGTATATAACCAGATGTTCAATACTTCCTTTATACAGATTCTTTGTCATTGGAATATTCTTGTCTTCATATCCTATTAATAGAAAAACTGTTAAAAATGATTAAATTGTCAATTACAATGATATTTATTAAACAAGTCTAAGTAATTTTAATAATGATACTATTAAAATACGTAAATATTTGTATAGTTAAGGTGTCCTACACAAACTGTCGGATTAATTCCCCTCATCATATAATTTTTGGGTGTAATATAAATTATATAAAACTTCTAACTTTTCTTTTTTCAGTGTTTATTCATGTTATTGAGACTATAGAATCTATTGTAAAAAACAAAGAAAAAACGTTATAGACGTTCTATACGGACCGTAGAAAACTTCTTAGTCTTTGTAGTGACACTCATAGGTAGTCCATTTCGTTAAAAAATAGGATAATCCTCCAGATACTTTCTGTACTTTTCTGTTCTTTTTATTAAAATCCAACTTCTCTTTTACATAAACCACAATCGTAGACGAAACTTTCCTTCGGGGTATTTATTCTCACTTTTAGGTAAACTACCACTATGGGACATTCTTTGACCTTATTATTTTAAAATAAAGAATTCCTGTTTTGAGTCTCTACAAATTCTTTTAACCTTTTACGGTTCGTCTGACCGTCGTTTGTTCTGTCTGTATAACAGATACAATTTTTGTCTCGAAATGTCACTATCTGTCTCGGGAAATTGATTTAAACAAATTTTATGCTACGTACCTTAGGTATTTAATAGGATATAATGATTAACGTTCCTTATATTGATATATAAAACTTTGTTATTGATAAAATTTCTTATAAGAAACATCAATTCTTTCTTAAAAGACAATTTATTATAACTTATGAAATAGTGTCTATCAATTAAATATAGTGTGACGTCATCTCAGACTAAGGTGAAAACTACAAACTGACGACTGTCTGAAGTGTGGGGTAGTGAAGAAAAACGAGAAGAAAGGGTGTACTTCGTTTCGATTATTCTCTCGGGGCCACGAGAAAGAAACCCGTGGTCAACAACGACAAGGCAGAGATTCGGCACAGACTGAGAAACACTGGGGTACTTGACGTCGTGTGGTCCGAAGGGACAAGAAGTGACAGAGGATCCTAAAAGAGTTTGAGTGTAGTAGTCACCCTTTGACTTTAATACGTTCGGAGACGAGTCCGAAGGGTCCACCACGACCACCACTTCTTAGGTAGACGGTTACGTCCTCTGTATTCTCCGCGATAATCTAGGGTTCCACTCCCTATAATGGACCTCATCCTCTTCCATCGGATGAGTGCAAGAACGGACATTTTAAGGTACCCGTCTCCTGGACCAATCGGAGTCAGGTACTCCGGTATTCCTCGAACTGTACTGACTCGCTGGTTCGTGTGTGTGTGTGTGTGTGTGGGAGACGAGTTAGCCTTAGGTCCAGTCGGGACGGGACATTGACGTTGTCCTCGGTTTCGGTTGACTAGAAGGACCGAGAGAGTTTTTAAAAGTCACGACGAATTCTCGACCAGGACAAGAGGAGTCCTTTAGTATTATACACTCGTTAGAGAAGTATTAAAGAATCACTCGTACGTCGTAGTCGTCAAAACTGCAAACTTGAATTTAAACGTACCACCACGAAGTAGGGTGGAAAGATCCCACTACTATTGTGTAAAGTTGTATACTTCACTTCAGCGAGTCAGCACAGGCTGAGAAACGCTGGGGTATCTGACATCGGACGAACCGATGAGGTTGGTACCCCAAAAGGTCCGTTCTTATGACCTCACCCAACGGTAAAGGAAGAGGTCCCCTAGAAGGGCTGGGTCCCTAGGTTGGGCCCAGAGGGCGTAAGGTCCGTCTGCGAAATTGGAGACTCGGTGGTCCTATATATATACTTGGGTACACATTTTATTAAGTTTACTTTATTATACTATCTTTAATGACTAATGTCTTTTATAAGATTACATTAGATCGAGTATTTACAATTGGATTGTTTTATAAAATCGAATCCGAATAATATGTTAATTCAATCATTGTAAGACCTAGTTTATCAATTTCTGTAGTAAGAGAGTCATCTCAAAATCAAAATTATAAACACATACCCACGACTTTATCCTTACTTATAAATTACAATTCACTTTAACAATGGATTCTTTCAGAAGTCAGTGTTAGTAAACATCTTCTATTTAATACTTACGAAGGTTTTCTGTGTTTTAAAGGTATAATTATTCACGTGACTACCTTCTCTTTTTATATTAGTAATTTAAACATGGAACTAATAGGATAAATAAACATTGACTGTTTATAAATCTAATATCCCAATTCTTTAACACTATTTTTATAAAATTTTTAGTAATTTAAATAGGGTGTGACACAATTAAGAATAAAAAGACAGACATATGGATCTACATCTGAACGTCGACTAACCTCATGTTAAAATATATGAACTAATTATAAACAAATTCCCGAAAGGACTATCGGGTCAACCATTAATTAGGTGGACGTTGCACAACCTATCTAGGGGACCTCTTATCTTTCAGATGGGTGAGGTCATAAGACCAGATCTCATAAGGTACCTGACATATGAGGTACCCCAACTTTTCTTAGTCTTTACTGACTTGCTAAAAGTGGAAGTGAAAAGTGAAAGTTATAAAATGATGATTTAAATTGAGGTGTAACTAAGGTATAGAACCCTCAAATTTAATAAATATTTGTGTATCTGTATTTGTGTGTATATTCTGTGTCTATGTATGTACATGTATATATATATATATATGGGAATATATTTATAAACACATATATTATATACCCAAAGAATTCGCCATATTTCCATTTCTTAGACGGACGTTCACTTTCTTTACCTTCTCTGTCAAAGTCAGGGACCCAACCCTTCTAGGGGACCTCATCCTTGAACGTTGGGTGAGGTCATAAGGACGGGTCTTTCAAGTTACTTGTCTCCTCGGACCGTCCGACATTAGGTACCCCAGTGTTTGTCAGTCCGTGTTGACTCTCTGACTTGTGTATGTGTGTATATGTACCATCCATCCTTCAATCCGTATTCGTTCCCCCCGACCAGATCAGGTTTTCCTACGTTCCACTAGAGATTTCGGGTAGGGTATGTTTGGGTCCTCTCGAGTTTCTATACGACTTGTTTTTGGTGTCTCTGAAAAAGTTGAGGACATGTACGTGAGATCCGTGTGTCACCTATGTTTGATTGGTGCCCCCGAATTGGAATCCGTCGTTCCTCAGGTAAGTAAAGTAAAGTCAAGTCAGCGAGTCAACAAGTCACCGAGTCAGCACAGGTTGATAAACACTGGGGTACTTGGCGTCCTGTGATCCAGAGGGAGAGGTAGTAGCTGATGGTCTCAAATGAGTTTGAGTACGGGTAACTCAACCACTACGGTAGGTTGGTAGAGTAGGAGACAATAGGGGAAGAAGAGGACGAAAGTGAGAAGGGGTCGTACTCCCAGAAAAGTTTACTCAGTCGAGAAGTGTAGTCCACCGGTTTCATAACCTCAAAGTCGAAGTTGTAGTCAGGAAGGTTACTTATAAGTCCTAACTAAAGAAAATCCTACCTGACCAACCTAGAAGAACGTCAGGTTCCCTGAGACTTCTCAGCAGAGGTTGTGGAGTCAAGTTTTCGTAGTTAAGAAGTCACGTGTCGAAATAAACGTCAGGTTGTAGAGTGTATGTCCCAATAACAATGGTAGAAAGATTTAAGGTATATATACGCAATCATATGACATAACCACAAAAAGAAAGACCGAATGGAATGAGGCATATTATCCGAGGTCAAAGTAGGTGGAGCAATCTTGACTAAGTTTACATAATAAAAATTACCGACTCATTTTGAGGTAACACATATACATAGTGTCGAAAGAATAGGTAAGTAGACGACTCCCTGTAGATCCAACGAAAGTATAGGACCGATAATATTTGTCACGACGTTACCTGTAACCCCATGTGTACAGAGAAAGTTAAGACCAAAGGAGTCTCACATACGGGTCGTCACCCTAACGAACCAGTGTTCCGTCAAGATCAAAAATTTCCTTAGAGGTGTGACAAGAGGTATCACCGACATGATCAAACGTAAGGGTGGTTGTCACATTCTCCCAAGGGAAAAGAGGTGTGGGAGAGGTCGTAAATAACGAATATCTGAAGTTACCTCATAATGAGTGGGTACTTTTATTATGTAAACTTATGTAAGATTACTCCACCTACTTTGACCTCGTATGATATGTCTCACTTCATTCGGTCTTTCTTTTTTTTTTGTTATGTCATATCAATTCAATCAATTCAGTGAACCAGTCAGTACAGGGTGATGATTACGTATATATACCTTAAATCTTTTTATCATTGCTATTGGGACATACGTTCTGTCGTTTTCTCTGTGTCTACGTATCTTGTCAGAAAACCTGAGACACCCTCTCCCTCTTCCACCCTACTAAACCCTCTTACCGTAACTTTGTACCTATTATAGTATACACTTTACTTAGTGGTCAGGTCCAAGTTACGTCCTATGTCCTACGAACCCCGACCACGTGACTCTACTGGGTCTCCCTACCATGTCCCTCCCTCCACCCTCCCCCAAAGGTCTGCCCCTTATGCACATGTGGGTACCGTCTAAATACAACTACATACCGTTTTGTTTATGTTATAACGTTTAAAAATAAACATTTTTTCATTTTTGTTTGTTTGTTTGTTTTTGGAGACGAACTCAAATTGACTTGATATTGTACAGACGATAAAATTTTGTAAATTAGACAACAAGATTAAAAAAAAAAAAAACCATTACTCTGTTGTTAATTCTTTCTCCTTATTTGACTGGACTGTATGCACATATTATGTTGTAGTCAAGTCAAGTCAAGTCAAGTCAGTGAGTCAGTCCAGGTTGAGCAACGCTGGGGCACTTGACGTCGTGCGGTCCGGAGGGACAGGTGGTGGTTGAGGACCTCAAGTGAGTTTGAGCACAGGTAACTCAACCACTACGATAGGTCGATAGAGTAGGAACCAGCAGGGGAAGAGGAGGACGAGTGTTAGGGAGGGTCGTAGTCTCAGAAAAGGTTACTTAGTTGAGAAGTGTACTCCACTGGTTTTATAACCTCAAAGTCGAAATCGTAGTAAGGAAGGTTTCTTTAGGGTCCCAACTAGAGAAAGTCTTACCTGACCAACCTAGAGGAACTTCAGGTTCCCTGAGAGTTCTCNTAGAGGAACGTCAGGTTCCCTGAGAGTTCTCAGAAGAGGTTGTGGTGTCAAGTTTTCGTAGTTAATAAACCGCAAGTCCAAAGAACTGTCAGGTTGAAAGTATAGGTATGAACTGGTAACCTTTTTGGTATCGGAACTGATCTGTCTGGAAACAACTGTTTCATTATAGAAACGAAAACTTATACGAAAGATCTAACCAGTATTGAAAGGAACGTTCGTCATTCACAGAAAATTAAAGTACCGACGTTAGTGTTATCTTCGTATGTATACATCTTATAATTTAAATTTTACACACATGTATAAGTGTGTGTGTATATATATAT
>SJYO01048061.1:64970162-65002526 GCA_006410555.1 Capra ibex | reverse complement strand
ATCGTAGTAAGGAAGGTTTCTTTAGGGTCCCAACTAGAGAAAGTCTTACCTGACCAACCTAGAGGAACTTCAGGTTCCCTGAGAGTTCTCAGAAGAGGTTGTGGTGTCAAGTTTTCGTAGTTAATAAACCGCAAGTCCAAAGAAGTGTCAGGTTGAAAGTATAGGTATGAACTGGTAACCTTTTTGGTATCGGAACTGATCTGTCTGGAAACAACTGTTTCATTATAGAAACGAAAACTTATACGAAAGATCTAACCAGTATTGAAAGGAACGTTCGTCATTCACAGAAAATTAAAGTACCGACGTTAGTGTTATCTTCGTATGTATACATCTTATAATTTAAATTTTACACACATGTATAAGTGTGTGTATATATATATATGTTTGTTTATTATACATGTTATTTATGTAATGAACTGGTCAAAACGAAGGTACCTTCCTGTAAAATATATTTCTATTTATCTATAAATTTTCCAGTTATTATGACATTTTACGGAAGACCTTATATATTTAAGAATTGAACAAAATAGGGACTTTCACTTTTAGATTTTTATACTTTTGGTTCACAAATATTTCCGTCGTTACTTAGTTTGAATAATGACTCTGAAATTTGGTGAGGTCGACGTACACTTCCTCCACACTTTTTTACTTTCAAGTTATTAGGTTTTTTTTTTAATACGGAAAGACGTGAAACACCCTACCACCACTAACACCCCGTGTGTGTATCACAAGTAAGTCACCCACTAAAAACGTTATCGTCATACTAGATCAGATTTAGGATTAAGTTTTAATTTTGACTTCTACACAAAGTAACATACACTATGTTGTAAAAAGACTTTACGTAAGAGATTCGAGGAGATTCAAAGTAATAGAATTCTAAAACCGAATAAAACGATATACAGAAATCTGGTAAGAAAAACGTTTTCTACTCGGTAAATTTTGTGCAGACGAACTTACTAGAAAAAGTAATGGAGAAAACTCTTAAAATCTATTAGAGAATCCATTCCACTTTATTGTTTACCCCAACTTTCTCAGAGGTTTTAAAGTACAAAAGGTCAACTACATGACCTTCTATAAGTTAAATGTTTTATATTAATGTGTCTAAAAGTCAGAAAATTTAACGCCATAATTTGTACTGCTATTTTACATGGATTGATTAATAATATTATCGACTTAACAGAACACCACCTTTATATTTATAACTAATTAATAAGAAAGAATATAACAGTTTGATTACTATATCATTATATGATATATAATTATGGGAAACTTTAATTGATAAGTTACTTTTTTTAGTATCTAAAATTATATTATTTTATCAATAATCATTAACGATTAGGTATTTACCCACGTACGAGTAAGTGGAGTCAACACAAGTTGTGGGACACTAGGGTACCTACCATTGGGAATTCAGAGGAGATTGGTACCCTAAGAGGTCCGTTCTTATGACCTCACCAACGGTAAAGGAGAAGGTCCCCTAAAAGGTACGAGTCCCTAGGTCAAACGTAAAGGACGTAACCGTCCACCTAAGAAATGTTAACTCGGTGGACCCTTCGGGTTGGATATTCATGTACCACATTTATTTATTTATTCATCGACTCAAGAAACATGAATTCTGAGGTGGATTATTTCGAAACGAAATCTTTACGATCGAGTTTATTGGTCCGAATATTCTTTGTAGAATGATGATAGTTATGAATTGTGTTTCTACTTTAGTATATCGTTCCTTTTTACATAAAATTTATATACAGGGTTGAGGGTTGAGTCTACTGTTATCCACGATTTATTTTAAAGTTTTCACATTTTCAGTTATATGTAATATATGGCTAGTACAAATAACGTCGTATTAGGTGTTATTGGTTTTATATATTTATCGGATTCATAGGTCACAAGTAGTTGTATACTTACTTACTCCTAAAATATATATAACATATATATCTTTATATGTATATATTTGACATGTATAAGTACGCATATACGACGTGTTACCATATAACAAGTCGATATTCTTTCTTCCTTTAGGATAGTAAACTCTGTTTTACTTACCCGGATCTTCTATGATACGATTTATTCTATTCAGTCTGTTTCCGTTTACGAGTTACTCCAGCGAATGTACACTTAGATTTTTTGAACTTGGTCATTTTTGTCTCTCATCTTACCACTAATAGTCTCTGAACATCAACCTCATTCAAACCCCCTTATAAATTCCAATATTTTCATCTGTTCATTTAAGACTTCTATATTAGAAAAAGAACTACTCAGACCGATTTCCAATTAGTTAAAACAAATAGAAAAATTTCTTGGTCGAAAATCAGAGTAACTAGAAAAGTTAACAAAAATTTTATGAAAATTTTTATATTTTGATTTTCTTTAATACGTTATCTCTTTTAGAACTTTCTTACCTTCCTTGATATCCAAACCCGTAGTTTTCTTACAATCGAATATCAGACAAGAGATAAACGTTTCACTAGACAATTGATATTAATATGACTTTGTCATTATAATATAAGGAATTTAAGATATTGTCATGGATCCTTCTATTATATACGGACCATAAATGGTGTTTTACCCCGGTTCCATTCTAAAAGTTTTAGTGACTTCAAATTTGTTCTCAATTGAGTACATTCTAACCTCTGTTAAAAGGAACAACAAGATATCTTATTATTTTGTTCAACACAAGTCTATATTTTATACCCTGTGTTTTTTTCTGTGATTTATAGTACTAAAAAAGTTACCTGTGTCTTTACCTCTTACACTTTTTTTTAGATTACGGAAAAATACTATTTTTATAAACTGTAAGAGTCTTCTTTTCTCTTGGAGTATTACCGATATATACATTTTGGTTTAAATTATAGTCTGAATGATCACTTTCGGAGTTTCGAGAGTACGATTCTAGTCCTTGTTCTATTTTTACAAATGGGAACTTTAAAGAAAAGTCGTAATATTACCTTCAAGGTCAGTTTTCTTAACCCCTTCTCTTTTTTTTTTTATTTAGTTTTATCTTTTCCTCTTTTATTCTGATTCAGATAAACGTCTATTATACTAACATACATCTCTTTTATAATTCCTTAAGTGTACGTACGTTGTTCATAATCTAGATTCGTTTAAGTCATGTCAACGTCCGATCTTCTAGTTATGAATTTTGAGTTTAAATTAAGATCTAGAATCATTACTTGTACACTTGTACTTTAGTTATTTGGTAGAAATAAATAAATGTTAACGTAGTTTTATTATTTTATCCTTATTTGATTCGTTTTCCTTACGTTAAGTATGTTGTGTTTGATGTTTCTAACGATTTTCTTTAATTTTTGTTTAATTACTTTTCTATAACGTTCAAACATTTTGACTTATAAATTATAACAATTGATACATTCTGATAGGGTTAACTGGACGTAAAAGTTGTGTTAAGGAATGTTTTAGGTTTTACAGAAACAACGACTTTAATTGTTTGACTAGACTTTTAAACGGACCTTTACATTTATTTTATCTTATATGATTTGTTTTCTGTTCTTATACCTTTTTGACCTTGAAAGTATATGACAATCACCCTTATAATTTACCATGTTGTCGGAACCTGTTGACAACGATCTTTACAATGGTATACCGGGTCTTTAAGGTAAGGATCCGTATATGTGTTCTCTTAACTTTTCCACACAGGTGCCTAAAGAGACCATCACGTCACATTGTTTAGACGGAACGTCACGTTTCCTACACTCAAACTAGAAACTAACCCCTTGAGTCTAGGGTGTACGTCGTCTTGTTCATTCGGGTGTACGACATTGATGACTCCGATGCGTGGTGTCGATCTTACATGTACGTCATGTTACCTTTCTAGAGGGTACTGTTTTACTTCTAGGGAACACGGGGTTAATTCTGGACTACGTCGGTTTATTTACTCATCTTTTTTTTACTTGTGCACTCGGGTGTACAACGTGTGTTCTTTGCACATGTACACAAGTCTCTTCGTAATTCGTATAATCGACATTTCACCATTGTTACGTTCACGAATAGTTATCAGATTACCTGTTTCTTTTACATCAGATAGATGTGATACCTTACCAGTGGGTGATTTTCTTCACTTCATGAGTACCTCCGAAGTTGCACCAATGTTGAATTTTTTTAGTACAATTCATTTACTCCGTACTGTGTCTTTTTCCGTGTATAATATACTGAAATTTATTTCTTACAAGTTTTATACGTTTAGTTGTCTGTTTTTCACCCCAAAACCAAAGATCCGTGGTTCATTTCCTCTTTTACCACTGTCGGATTACCCAGACCATCAAAGTTCACTATTTTTATACGACCTTAATCTATCTTCACTACCAACTTTTTTAACACAATTGTGTCTAGTGATTTAATACAAAACTTGACTTATTTAATGAACTATACACTTTGTGTAGAGTTAAAAAATTTTTTTAGTGTGATGAGAGATGATGTTCCACAAAACAAAAGTTTTGTTGTCGTTTTTCCTTTGTATACTTTTTTATGTACGTTAACCTGACTTCTCTCTTATTACATCAGTAACCAAGTCTAAGTCGATACTGTGACTACTACCTTGATTTATCTTTTAAATTTTATTATTATTTATTATTCAATTTTTAAGACTACTTTGTCCATTTATTGTGTCTAAGACTACTATTTAAAGTTTTTCCTTTACATTCAAACTCCTTATTATCTTATTATTAAGACGTTTACTGTTATTTTTGTTGTTTTCATCTTTGTCTACTTCTTACAGAAAGACCCACTACACTGACTCTTTTCTTAGTCACTGGAAATTCAATTATTTTACATACGTTTGTTTACCCGAAGGGTCCACCGTGGTCACTATTTCTTGGACGGACGGTTACGTCCCCGTAACCTAGGGACCCAACCCTTCTAGAAGACCTCGTCCCGTACGTTAGGTGCGGTAATAAGAACGAACTTCTTAGGGTGTTTGTCTCCTCGGCTCGTCCGATAACAGGTATCCCCAACGTGTCTCAACCTGTGTTGACTTCGTTGAATCGTGTGTACGTACGTCTGTTTATGTTTGTCTTGTCTCACACCTTCTTCTTTTCTTTCCCCTCTTTTTCTCTCTCTCCTCCTCTTCGTCTTTTTATCCTTCCTCTACACCTATGTTTCCTCCACTCCCTCCTCCTTCTCTTCTCCCTCTTCTTCCGTATCCTTCTCCTTCTCCTCGTTTTCCTTACCCCCTCGACCTCTTACTTTTATAAGGTCTTTTGTATTAAACATTAACACAATGCGGGACATGTTTCAGGGTGTAAGTCGTTTACCTTATAGACATAAATTAAGTCTTAGAGTTTAAAGTTTTGGTCTAAAATACATGGTATAACAGAAAATCCATTATGCATATGTTATCATCTAACTTATTTAACTACGATCGTAGATACTGTTTGTTTGGGTTGAGAGACCCTGACTTACACAAATCTCCGACATAAAAGGGGTTTGGGGTCAGGAAACATTGACTTTTACGTGATGACTCTCGATGTTTACTATTAGATCTCGAGACCTAAAGAATGTGACACGATAAGGAGGTACAGTCCCAGAAACAGAGTTTGGTAGAAAATACCGACGTTGATCTATAACGTATATGTCGAAGAATATAAGATAGCTCGTCTTGCGTCGACGTATCAAAGGTGTATGTCACTCTATGATCCCTTATGTTAAATGGACAACCCCGTCCTCGTCTTTTATATTATATTTATATGGTATGAATATACATTTATATTTTACGTATTAAATATAACATTTTTCATATATGTAAATATAGTTATATATTTTAATTTATTTTGTATTTTCTACGTATCTAACATAAAGAGACGATTATATGTACACAGTATCCACATAAATAAATATGTATGTATATATGATATAGTACGTTAGTATATCATATATATTTACTTTACGTCATGAACCTACGTTAGAGTTTTTGCTGTCTTACTATAGACAAGTAAAGGTTCCGTTTGGTAAGTTATAGTGACATTAGGTTCAGATACGGGGTTGGTCATTGTGACTTCTTCGACTTCAACTTGCCAAGATACTTCTGGATGTTCTGGAACATCTTGATTGTGGATTTTTTCTACAGGAAAAGTAATACCCCCTGACCTTACGTCTTCATCCTTAAGTTCTTTGTGGACCTCATTGTCTGTTTAAACCGGAACCTTACACCTTACTTTGTCCCTTTTCTGATTATCTCGAAACGGTTCTTTTACGTGACCAGTATCGTTTGTGGGAGAAGGTTGTTGTGTTCTCTTCTGAGATGTTTACCTGTAGTGGTCTTCCAGTTGTGGTTTTAGTCTAACTAATATAAGAAACGTCGGTTTCTACCTCTTCGAGATATCTCAGTTGCTTTTACTCTGGTCCTCGACTGACACCGAATCTGGTACTCGAGGAATAATGGTTTAAGTCTGAATTTAACTTCTTTAATTCCTTTTGGCGATCTGGTAAGTCCATACTGGATTTAGTTTAGGAAATACTAATATGTCACCTTCACTCTTTATCTTAATTCCCGGATCTAGACTATCTATCTCACGGACTACTTGATACCTTACTCCAAGTACTGTAACATGTCCTCTGTCTCTAATTCTGGTAGGGGTACCTTTTCTTTACGTTTTTTCGTTTTACCGACAGACCCCTTCGGAATGTTTATCGACTCTTTTCTTCTCTCCATTTTTCGTTTCCTCTTTTCCTTGCTATATTCGTAGACTTACGTCTCAAGGTTTCTTATCGTTCTTCTCTATTCTTTCGGAAGAAGTCGATAGTTACGTCTATTTGTCTCCTTTTCTTGTCTTACCCTTCCACATCTCTAATGAAGTTCTTTTAATCTCTATGGTTCCCTTGTGAAGTACGTTTCTACCCGAACTATTTCCTGTCTTTAACGTACCTGGATTCTCTTCGTTTTCTATGATTCTTCTTCACCGTTCTTATGTGTCTCCTTGACATCCTTTTTCTACAAGTGCTACTTCTATTAGTGCTACCACACTGGTGAGTAGATCTCGGTCTGTAGGACCTTACACTTCAGTTCACCAGGAATCTTTCGTAGTGATACTTATTTCGATCACCTTCACTACCTTAAGGTCACCTCGATAAAGTTTAGAACTTTCTACTACGACACTTTCACGACGTGAGTTATACGGTCGTTTAAACCTTTTGAGTCGTCACCGTTGTCTTGACTTTTTCCAGTCAAAAGTAAGGTTAAGGTTTCTTTCCGTTACCGCCTTTTACCAGTTTGATGACGTGTTAACGTGATTAGAGTGTACGAGTATTTCCTTACGAGTTTTAAGAGGTTCGTTCCGAAGTCGTTATACACTTGACACTTGAGGGACTACAAGTTCGAGCAAAATCTTTTCCGTCTTCTTAGTCTCGAGTTTAACGGTTGTAGGTGACCTAGTACCTTTTTCGTTCTCTCAAGGTCTTTTTGTAGAAATAAAGGCGAAATAACTAATACGGTTTCGGAAACTGTCACACCTAGTGTTATTTGACACCTTTTAAGACTTTCTCTACCCTTATGGTCTGGTGGACTGAATGAAGAACTCTTTAGACAGACGTCAAGTCCTTCATTGTCAATCATGACCTATACTTTGTTGTCTGACCAAAGTTTATCCTTTTCTTCATACAGTTCCGACATATAACAGTGGGACGAATATATTGAATATGTGTCTCATGTAGTACTCTTTGCGACTTGACCTTCTATGTGTTTAACCTTAGTTCTAACGACCCTTTTTATAGCTATTGGAGTCTATACGTCTACTGTGGTAGGAATACCGTCTTTCACTTCTCCTCAATTTTTCGGAGAACTACTTTCACTTTCTCCTGTCACTTTTACAACCTAATTTCGAGTTGTAAGTCTTTTACTTCTAGTACCGTTGACCAGGGTAGTGAAGTACCCTTTATCTACTCCTTTGTCACAGTCTGAAATAAAACCCCCCGAGGTTTTAGTGACGTCTACCACCAACGTCGGAACTTTAATTTTCTACGAATGAGAAACCTTCTTTTCAATACTGGTTGGATCTATCGTATAAGTTTTCGTCTCTGCAATGGAACGGCTGATTCCAGGCAGATCAGTTCCGATACTAAAAAGGACACCAGTACACACCTACACTCTCAACCTGACGCTTCTTTCGACTCGCGACTTCTTAACTACGAAAACTTGACACTACAACCTCTTCTGAGAACTCTGAGGGAACCTGACGTTCCTCTAGGTTGGTTAGGTAAGACTTCTAGTCGGGACCCTACAGAAACCTTCCTTACTACGATTTCGACTTTGAGTACATGAGACCGGTGGAGTACGCTTCACGACTGAGAAACTTTTCCTGAGACTACGACCTTCCCTAACCCCCGTGCTCCTCTTCTCCTACTGTCTCCTACTCTACCGACCTACCGTAGTGACTGAGCTACTTACGCTCAGACTGACTTGAGACCCTCAACCACTACCTGTTCCTCCGGACCGGACGACGCTAAGTACACCAGCGTTTTTCAGTCTGTGCTGACTCGCTGACTTGACTGACTTGACTTAGTACGTATATCATAAACTAATTGTTATATGTGTATAATAGCAATTATAATCGAAAGATAAAAACATATTACGAATGAAGTTTGGTTTCGCGAATTATATTTTTATTATGTTTAAATAACGAAGTGTCAAATACAGTTATCAAGTCCGTGTTCAATGCACTCAAGAGACGGGTGTCAGAGGAATTCGACTTTAGTTGTGAAACCTTTCCTAACGTTCAAGTACACTCCAAACCCCCAGAGAAGTCTCGAGTCTGTAACCGTCATTGAGGAAAAGCCAATATCCTGGACCCATAAGTCTAGGTCCTTCGAAGTTCTGGGAGGGAGAGTATACAGGGAGAGACTTTATTTTCGAAGGAGGAAGTTTTGGTTTTCTTTATATAGATAGGATAAAGTTTATAGAAACTTCAAAGAAGGTAAAACTTAAAGATCGGAGAGAAAATTTACAGAGTACATTCGGACAGAAGACATCCATTGGTCAATGTCCATAGGTCCCCGTTACGAAACTCATTGAGGAAATAGTATAGTGTGGTACCTGATGGTTGCAAGAGAAATGTGACCTTTATCCCGGAAATAACAGAAAGTCAGATGAGTATAATCTTTCAGGTAAAGTCTTTTATGTTTTTGAAATATTATTGTAAGTGAATTCTAAGACAAAGGGACCTTAGTGAAAACCATAGTTTTAAGTCGGTCTGGACCTTTCCAATTCTGATCCGAAACCTTGGTGTATTTTACTTCAGCGAGTCAGCACAGGCTTAGAAACGCTGGGCTACCTGACATCGGATGGTCCGAGGAAACAGGTACCTCAAGAGGTCCATTCTTATGACCTCACCCAACGGTAAAGGAAGAGGTCTCTTAGAAACGTTGGGTCCCTTGATTAGGCCCAGAGCGTGTAATATCCGTCTGCGAAGTGGTAGACTCGGTGATCCCTTCAGGAACCTTAGTGTGTCTATACCAAATTTTGACAAAATTGTCCACTCTCAGATAGAGAAGGAGATACTCTTCCCGGATTGAGTGTGAAAAATTTTACGCATTGATTTTCTATGTGGGTCCTGTTAGAGAGATAAAATTTTACGTCTGTATAGTACCAAATAACGTGAAACGAAATATTACGAAGTGCGTATGACGAAAAAAAAAAAGAGGGGTTAACTTTCAAACGTTACTGGGGTGTTTGACATGTAGTTCATTCACATAGTCCACTGTAAAAAGTTTTTGATAAACAAGTGAAATACAGAGACACAGTGTAAAACCAGCAAGAGTGTACAAAAAGTAATAAAGACATAAACAATACCTTTAGACACTAGAAATTACCGTTATAATGTATTTCTAATGTTGAATGACTCCCAAGTCTATTACCAATAGTAAAAAATCGTTCTTTTATAAAATTTACTACTATACATGTAAAGATCTGTATTTCTGTAATATGTAAATTATCAACCGTTATATCACAACTGTAAATTAATGAAAATTAAAATCTTTAATTTTTTTTTTGTGTATTTACGTGACTCTTTGGTTTTATAAGTACACTGAGTGAAATTACACCAACAGATTTTGATTTGGGTGTTATAGATATTTGACCGAATGAAAGTGAATTTTTTTATAAAAGAATCTTTGCGAATGTGATCACAAACTCATTGATCCTCCATACACACATGATGGTTTTGTGATGACTAACTAAGGAAAAATAGGAGATCGTAACGTTATTTGATAGAGAATATCGAATAAGATATGTCTGTATGATCCTTCTCTCAAATTCTTTGTCTCCTATTGGATCAATGAAACTGTTTGTCGAGTGAAGAACGGTCAAACCGTGAGTATGTGTAGAGAAAAATTTATCATGGATTAAAGGTTTATTTGTTATTACTTACTTATGAAGGTGAATGTTCTATATTTACAGGTATAAAGTTAGTTTTCGTATTGTTCTGAAAGGAATCTTTCCTTATGTCAGAAACCTATTATAAGTGAGAAGAGGTAACTATAGGTTTAAGGATTGATTTTCGGTTTCACAATTAGTGACAGATCCTTAATCACCGTTTGGTCAAGTCATAAGAACGGAACTCTTGGGTTACTTGTCATACTTTTCCGTTTTACTATCCTATGGTTTTCTCCTTGAGGGGTCATCGAGTTATACGATGACCTCTAGTCACTTTTTTATTGAGGTCTTTCTTACTTCCCTACCTTGGTTTTCTTTCTGTTATGGGTCAAAACCTATACTGACCACTATCTTCGTTCTAGACTACGACATTTGTCGTTATAACGTATCCTTAGACATTACAATCCAGGCACTTAGTTCCGCTGAACCTTCACCAGTTTGTCCTCTACCGTTCTCACTTGTAACTGTAAGATCCTTAGTCGTTTTATTTACCTGACCTTACCCACTTAAATTGAGTTTACTGGTCATATACATGATGACGTCCGTCCTTAGGGAGTCTTATTTACCTGATCGGTAGTACCAGTTGTTTTCTCAGGATTTACGTCATGAACCTACGTTAGAGTTTTTGCTGTCTTATTATAGACAAGTAAAGGTTCCGTTTGGTAAGTTATAGTGTCATTAGATTCAAATATGGGGTTTGTCATTGAGACTTGTTCGACTTCAACGTACCAAGATACTTCTGTATGTTCTGGAAATTTTGTGGGGGTTCTTTAAAGGAAAAGTAAAATCCCATGAGTTTAAGTTTTCATCCTTCAGTTCCTTGTGGACCTTATTGTCCGTTTAAACCGGAACCTTATACCTTACTTCGTCCTTTTTCCGATTATCTCCAAACGGTTCTGTTACGTGATCAGTATCGTTTGTGGGAGAAGGTTATTGTGTTCTCTTCTAAGATGTGTACCTGTAGTGGTCTACCAGTTTTAGTTTTAGTCTAACTAATATAAGAAACGTCGGTTTCTACCTCTTCGAGATATGTCAGTTGTTTTTGTTCTGGTCCTCGACTGACACCGAGTCTAGTACTCGAGGAACAATGGTTTAAGTCTGCATTTAACTTCTTTCATCCCTTTTGGTGATCTGGTAAGTCCATACTGGATTTAGTTTAGGGAATACTAATGTGTCACCTTCACTCTTTATCTAATTTCCCTGATCTAGACTATCTATCTCACCGACCGCTTGATACCTACCTCCAAGTACTGTAACATGTCCTCTGTCCCTAGTTCTAGTAGGGGTACCTTTACTTTATGTTTTTTCGTTTTACCGACAGACCCCTTCGGAATGTCTCTCGACACTTTACTTCTCTTCACTTTTCGTTTTCTCTTTTTCTTATTATATTCGTAGACTTACGTCTCAAGGTTTCTTATCGTTAATCTCTGTTCTTTCGGAAGGAGTAACTAGTTCCGTTTCTTTACCTCCTTTTCTTGTCTTACCCTTTCTGATTTCTAGAGAAGTTCTTTTAATCTCTATGGTTCCCTTGTGAAGTAGGTTTCTACTCGAGCTATTTCCTGTCTTTAACATACCTGGATTCTCTTCGTCTTCTATAATTCTTCTCCACCGTTCTTATGTGTCTTCTTGACATGTTTTTTTTACAAGTGCTGGTTCTATTAATACTACCACACTAGTGAGTGGATGTCGGTCTGTAGGACCTTACACTTCAGTTCACCCGGAATCTTTCGTAGTGACTTTTGTTTCGATCACCTCCACTACCTTAAGGTCAACTCGATATAGTTTAGGACTTTCTACTACGACACTTTTACGACGTGAGTTATACGGTCGTTTAAACTTTTTGAGTCGTCACCGGTGTCCTGACCTTTTCCAGTCAAAAGTAAGGTTAGGGTTTCTTTCCGTTACGACTTCTTACGAGTTTGTTGGTGTTTTAACGTGAGTAGAGTGTGCGAGCATTTCATTACGAGTTTTAAGAGGTTCGGTCCAAAGTCGTTATGCACTTGGTACTTGAAGGTCTACAAGTTCGACCAAAATATTTTCCGTCTCCTTAGTCTCTAGTTTAACGGTTGTAGGCGACCTATTACTTTTTTCGTTCTCAAGGTCATTTTGTAGATAAAGACGAAATAACTGATACAGTTTCGGAAACTGACACACCTAGTGTTATTTGACACCTTTTAAGACTTTCTCTACCCTTATGGTCTGGTGGACTGGACGGAGAACTCTTTTGATTTACGTCAAGTCCTTCGTTGTCAATCTTGACCTGTACCTTGTTGTCTCACTAAGGTTTATCCTTTTTCTCATGCAGTTCCGACATACAACAGTGGAACGAATAAATTGAAATACGTCTCATGTAGTATTCTTCGTGTTCGACCTTAGTTCTAACGACCCTCTTTAGAGTAATTGGAGTCTAAACGTCTACTATAGTGGGAATACCGTCTTTCACTTCTCTTTGATTTTTCGGAGAACTACTTTCACTTTCCCCTCTCGTCTTTTCAACCGAATTTCGAGTTGTAAGTCTTTTACTTCTAGTGCCGTAGACCAGGATAGTGAAGTACCCTTTATCTACTCCTTTGTCACCTTTGTCACAGTCTGAAATAAAAAGACCCGAGGTTTCAGTGACGTCTACCACTGTCGTCGGTACTTTAATTTTCTGAGAATGAGGAACCTTTTTTTCAATACTGGTTGGATCTCTTGTATAACTTTTCGTCTTTGTAATGTAACGGTTGTTCAAAGTAGATCAGTTCCGATAACAAAAAGGTCACCAATACGTACCTACACTCTCAACCTGATACTTCTTTCGACTCTCGGCTTCTTAACTACACAAACTTGACACCACAACCTCTTCTGAGAACTCTCAGGGAACCTGACGTTCCTCTAGGTTGGTAAGGTAAGACTTCCTCTAGTCGGCTACCACAAGAAACATTTAAATCTTTAAATCTTAATGTTAAATTTCACGAAAGTTAGTATATCATAAAATGTACTTCTATCATAAAACGACACACTTTAGTATATACATGTTAATACTACGTTAGTATATCAAAAAAATGAACGTCTATCAACATTCCTCATGTAGTTCTCTATGTTAAGTAAGGAACCAGCACCACCACCACTATATTAACGATTCAGTATAGACTGAGAATGTTGAGGACGGTCCGAGGAGACAGGCACCCTAAAGGCTCCGTACTTAGGACCTCAAGGAAGAGGTCCCATAGAGGGACTGTTCCCTAGCTTGGACTCAGAGGACATACATCCGACTCAGAAATTGGACTCGGTGATCCCTTCCGGTTAAATAAGGAAGTTCCACTTCCACTTCAGTGAGGCAACACAGGCTGAGAAACGCTGAGGCACCTGACATCGGATGGTTCGAAGAGGCAGGTACCCTAAGAGGTCCGTTCTTATGACCTCACTCAATGGTAAAGGAAGAGGTCCCCTAGAAGGGTTGGGTCTCTAACTTGGGGACGGAGGGCGTGACCTCCGTCTGCGAAATTGGAGACTCGGTGGTCCCTTCGGGTTAAGTAATGAATTCCTGGATTTTAAGATCAAACTGGTATTTTCCGTCACTATTTTCCTTTAGGAGGACGACTGTCTCGAACTTAACATGTGAAATTCAGACTCTGAACTGAAATGACCCGAATGTTCGTTTCAATTGAACAAGGACAAAGTATCTACGGTTGTCTTGTGTTTCAGAATTCCCTTTTTCTCATCGAAACGAGGAGTGTCATTTCTTTCCTCGGACAGTTGTATATATGTAACCAAGAAGAACGTGGGTACACAGTGTCCTGTCACACTATTTGGGCCTACCTACGATGTGTTTGTCTCTTAAGCGTAGCGTCGATTCCTCGTGAGTCAAGCCCCTTAGGTGATGTAAATGTCCTCAGTAAATCGTTCAGACCCAAAGAAAGTTCCACCCCCTCCCTCTTCCTAAGGAATCAAGAGTTGGAACTTTTCTTTTAGACTCTTTATTCGTTCGTTAGTCCCGAACGTTAAACCGTATGGACCGTTTTCCCATTCTCGTGTTTCTGGTTTTCTCATGACAACAAAGTTTGTGTAATTATACGTTTACTAAAAGTAAGTAAATAAGTAAGTAAGTGAAAAAGAGGGGAAATTGGACGAAACAAAAAGACGTACCGTGAATAGTGTTAAAACAACGGACAGTAAGGGGGGTCCAGTGTTCTAGATCCTTTCATCTAAAACGAAATAAGTGAGAATATAGGGATTTTAATACGGAACGATGTAAACAAAATATTTTATAAACACCAACTTGACTTTATCAATAGTCAAAGAATTTTCGACCTACATAGAGATTCAAGGTCCCAATGTGTCGTCCCTCGTTCAACCTCTTCCAGGGATAAAATTGGGAGTATTAGAAATAGTCATTTTTCATAATATTATCACAGATGGAGTATATTAATAACTTTTCTAGACTATTTATTACGTTCACTTCACAAATCATTTTAAGGAAAACCTTTCATTTATGAGGTAGTAAATAATTTTTTATTACGAGAATGAGAACCCTCAAGAATATAATAAGTATTACAAATATCAAATTTTTAAACGTGATGGTAAATTTTTAATAAGAGAAATTTTATTTTACAAGTTTGTGTCTCTACATATTTTGATTGTGTTGTATTCGATTTCCAAAAAAAGGGTCTTATAACGATGAAACTTTCTTTTCAATGTTTATTTTGATTACGTGATAGTCTGGGAAGAAAAGAGAGAGAAAAGAAGGAAAAGTCTAAATTGATGTAGTAAAAATAAGGATAAAACTTGTTGACCTGAAAAATTGCAAAAATGAATTTACCCTAGTACGACCTTCATCACAAAAGTGGAGAGTTTTGAAATTTTGGTTTTATAAAGGAACTTCTGTAGACAGTCGAGAACTAGGAAAGACGTAGTAGGGTTTTCAAATAAACACTCCTTACTCTCATACTTTATCATGGATTCACACAATATTATTTAATGAAGTGGAGGGTTTTTTAAGGTTATTTACAACTGTCAAAGGAATTTCATCAAGTTAAAAGAGAGTGGAATGTTCACAAAGTCTAAAACAATAGGTTTACATTTCACATGTTAAAAGTTTTCATAAACTGTCCAAATTTTTATTCGTTATAAATCCGACTTATTTAAAGTTGTAGTTATTTACGGTGAATTATAATTTCTTTTTTATAAAATTTCCCATTTTATGTAAGAAGAAACTAAAGATAATTATGGCTCAATAGAAATTACACAAATATAAAAATTATAATGTCAGTCATTTTGCTAATGGTTTTAATTAAATCAAAGGTGTTTTATTTTCTTGTAAGGTTCTTGTTGAAAAGTATCTATACCAAACTTAAGAACTCTTTTGTGAGTTTTGTACCTAAAAGAAAGGTGATAAAAACAAAAAATAAATTATATTTACATAAATAAAATTAACCTCCGATTAATGACATGTTATAAAATAACCAAAACGGTATGTAGTTGTACTTAGGCGGTGCACAAGGGGTAGGACTTGGGGGGAGGATGGAGGGAGGGGTATGGTAGGAAGACCCAGTAGGGTCACGTGGTCAGGACTCGTAGGACACAGGACGTATCTTGGACCTGACCACTAAATAAAGTATATACTATAATATGTACAAAGTTACGGTAAGTAAGTTTAGTAGGGTGGGAGAGGGAGAAAGATGATAAAAACTTTCACAAAATTTTATATATGGAAAAACGTTTTACATTGTTATATCGATTGTGTAGTTTAATAAATATAAGTCAGACATCTTTTTGTCTGTTTAATGATACTAAGTTTAGTCTTTTGTAACTATTAACTTATTTTATACTGACGATATATTTGTAAGATTTGTTTGATGTTATTGAGTACTTTTATGTTAAAGACGATATATTTTTCATAGTGAGTAAAGATTATAAAGGAAACCTTTTATTTATACATATTTATATCACCTCCCTATAATCTAGAAAGAAGTTAGTTAAAATCGTTTCTAATAGATAGTAAACATAAAAGAAACTTTTATATGTAATATGAAACGAAATAGAGTATAAATCTTTTGTCTCTAGTGCATAATCTTTTTATTATTAGATCCACTAATACCAATATTCATATTTAAATGGTCTCATATAAAATAAGTATATAAACAAATAAATTATATAAAATAAATAATTTTATATTTATATAAAAGAAACCATATGTTGACATAGNATATTTATATAAAACAAACCATATGTTGACATAGAACCTCAATCTTCGGAACTATTGTTTATGATAATATTCCTCTTTAACGATTTTGTAAACCTAATCTTTATACTATTTTACTTGTTTTTAGTCAGTAGAGATTTGTCATACTAAAAAAAGGAAGGACACGTAATTTTATTATTTATAACTAGAGTCTTGAACAAAAGAAACGGACCAAGAGAGATATATAACATATACCCATAGAGTAAGAGTAGAATTATTCTTAAGGAAGGTAATTTTCACTCTATACATACTTTACGTATAGGTTTTTTAGTAAATTACTTTAAACTTACACAACTGTATTAAGATATTCATTAAAATTACTTTTTATAATACTTATTTTATTTACACATATAAGAATGTTGTTAATGTTTTTATGAAATGTGTATCTGAACGTCCATCAAGTACTCTGAATTGTAAGATTTTATTTTTGAATTACGTCTGAAATTACATTACACTTCTTACTCAATAAATAATTGAGATATTCATAACAACATTCGATGACTATAATAACGAATAGTTGAGTTGTTCATCGATAAGAGAAAACATGAATTTATTATTTGTTTTATAAATTTAGTCTGAACTTTTTTGTCAACTTTATAAGTAGTTTCTTTGTATCAATTTCTAAGTGTGAAAGACTAAAATTAATGTAAATTATTATCGAATATTTTACTCGTTAAATAAAACTCTACTATTACTCATATACTTATTTGTAGTTTAAATTCACTGTACGTAAACAATATGTAAAAGTAGGAATAAAATGAAAGAAACTATAAAACAGAGTACAAAAATTTAAAAAGTAACTCGTTTTAAAAGTTCCTGGTAAAATTATTAAAATCGTATCCTAGAAAGACAAACACTGTTACGTTTAACAATTATCGATACTAGGAATTTACACATTGACCCACCTATTGGAGTCTTAAACCGAACGTAATATATAACGAAAGTAGGATGTAAAGAAAAGTGTTTAATTTTTCTTACAGTGTTTATAGTTTAAGTAAAACTAAACGTTCGGACACAAACCCCTACTACTACACTGTCCTTTCAAAGAAGGAAGAATCTAAATTTAATCCTTCGACGTCACGTCAGAAGGTAAAGTTCGATTTAAATATATACTTTCTACGTAAACAAAACTTAATAATCAATTAACCGTTTACTTTTGTAGAAGAAGGAAATGAAAAGGTTAATGTGAGAATGAAGACAATAGAGGACCGTGACCCGAATTAAAAGAACAAATACAGAAAATTAAAAATGAAGTATTATTTTATTTACACATAACGTTTATAAGTACAATATATTCAGGTTGAATTATATTTTATGAAAAAAATTATATTTTATGACTTACAAACATGTGTACGTTGAAAATTAAAATCTTTTAATGATCGAAAATATTCTTCCTGTTTATAACGATATATAAACTAGGAACTGTAACAAAAGTCATTTATAAAACTAGTACTATTAATAATTATATTGTCTGAACTTTACAGGATTAATAATTCTCGAACACATATAAACGACCATGGTAATAAAATGTATGTATATCTTGTTCAATTTAGTAAAGAAGATGAATTTCCTCATTCACATATAGAACAGTTCTTTATTACCCAACGATAATTAGGTTTTCTTCTGTAATTACCAAAGGATTGTTTAAAATGTTAAAAATTAGACACTTTTATAGGTCACTCGTTTAACAGTGGATAAGAAATCTTATAAAATAAATTTATTCAAATGACTTTTTTTATACTGACAATGTATCTCCTTTTATTATATTTGAAGTTTTCAAATAAAGTTAAGACTTTACATAAACTAATTATGTCCTCACATCATCTTGTACCCTAGAAGACCAACACATGATTATTATACTTGTAAAATAGAATAATAATCAAAAAGTTTATTCTAATGAGTAGTTTACTGGATATGGAAAAAGTATTATTTAAAATAATAAAAGATATTCCACTGTAGGTTTGATTTTCGTTTTCATAATAATCAAAGGTTAAATATGATCTTCTTGAATTAACACGTGACACAGGGATACGTTACTTTCTTATAGAAATTTTCTTTTAGGGTTTAATTTAATTTCCTTACAAATAACTTTTGGGTAATCTATACCCGGATTCCACTACGAATTTACTTATTATGTCAGAGATTGATGTTCAAACAATTTGATATTACCTCTCTTCTTGTACTTTTTGTTTACTAATAGTTTTTAATAAAATTAATATTAACGGTAAGAAAATTTTGTGTCGTTTATTTAATAATACAATTTTGTTACTGTATTGAGTATTTCCTTAACTGTAAAAAAGCCCTAAAGTTTTCTCTGTTTTATAAAAATATTCGGAAATCTCACGTGTGATTGTCCCTCTCTTCCATCTAATTCTCACTTATGTACACTATCATACGACATAAATATATACCTTAAATCTTTCTACCGTTACTACTGGGACATACGTTCTGTCGTTTTTTCTGTGTCTACACATATCGCCTGAAAACCTGAGTGTCCCTCTCCCTCTCCCACCCTACTAAACCCTCTTACCGTAACTTTGTACATATGATAGTACATTCTAAGCTTAGTGGTCAGATACAGGTTACGTCCTATGTCGTACGAACCCCGACCACGTTCCCCTACTGGGTCTCCCTACAACACCCCTCCCTCCACCCTCCCCCAAGTACAAACCCTAGCGTACATGTGGGCACCACCTAAGTACAGTTACATACCGTTTTGGTTATGTCATAACATTTCATTTTATTTCATTTTTATTTTTAATTTTTTTTTACTCACTTATGTTTGTTAGGGACTTTACTCCGGAGTTGGTTTTCTATTCAACGACTTATTACGTACCGTATCATCCCGAAGATTTTCATTCTCATACTAGTTTTTAAATAAGTTTTAACAAACTTCAACTACAGTATGTATTATATTTTTACACCAAGTTTAAAGACTAAGTGTGGTCTCTTTTTGACACGGGTTATAATGAATTCCCTGTCGTTTCAACAGAAAGAACTTTTAGACCTCGTTCTACAAATTATTTATGACGTCAAAAATACCTTACAGATTTACAGACACTTGGCTTCTCTCTTCTCGGACATTCAACTCTAAGTGGTTCTTGGTTATTTCTTAAGAAGGTGTCTCAAAAGAGGTTTCCGGGAACCTTTATGAACACTTTCGATGTCATATGTAAACATACAATAATTATAAGTTTCAATCTTTTATTTCTATTAACAACTATAGTAATTAAGTTTTATTTCGATAAAACGTAAAAACAATTTCATAGAACTGGTCCAAATTTAAACTTTTTTAGTTCCTAACGTAAGATGTACTCCTCTTGTGTGACTTCAGACTTAATTGGGATGTTTTTAAACGAGAGTTCAATACTTAATTTGTCATTTTTATAACTTACGTTCTTTCTTTTTTAATAAACGACAGTGTACCTGAGTTTACTTCTCCACTCAACTTTTTATCCATTCATGAAGAGGAAGAAAAGGAGAAATAGAAAAAAAGACTGTATATTAGTACATGTTAAAATATATTATACATGTATATATATGATATAATTTCCTAATTTACCCTTAATGTCTTATTAAATAAATCTTAAGTATTGTGGTGGATTTATCGTGACTTATTTACACATCTACGATAGTATCGTAAATGTTTATAAACACGAACGTAAGTATACACAAAGGTTATATATTTACTCATCGTCAAAACACCAACATTATTAAACCTATTGATGTTATAATAATTACCAGTAATCTTTTTATTTGGTATTCTATAATTATTAAGATACCGTATTGATAAATTTCATCGTACACATCGAAATCTTGATCATCAAGATCAAATCTTGATCATCACCACATATACAACTTCATGAACTATCCCTTCTAGAGACCCTTGTCTTTATAAACTGTACAAAGTGAGTCAAATGGAAATTTATTTAATTACATATATCGGTTTATATAAAACTTACTTCTTTTGTAGAGTCACCCTTTAGTTTCTGACACTTTAGTCCTTTCAATTGAAATAAGTCAGAACCGAGGTGTCAAATGTGTAAAATATTAGTCCCTTATATAAATAACAGAAAATTTGCTTCGAGATATGTCAGTCGTTTTTGTTCTCGTCCTCGACTGACACCGAGTCTAGTACTTGAGGAATAACGGTTTAAGTCTGACTTTGACTTCTTTCATCCCTTTTGTTGATCTGGTAAGTCCATACTGGATTTAGTTTAGGGAATCTGTATGGTTCCCTTGTAAAGTACGTTTCTACCCGAGTTATTTCCTGTCTTTCCCATACCTGGATTGTCTTCGTCTTCTATAATTCTTCTCCACCGTTCTTATGTGTCTTCTTGACATGTTTTTTTAGAAGTACTGGGTCTATTAGTGCTACCACACTAGTGAGTAGATCTGGGTTTGTAGGACCTTACACCTCAGTTCACCCGGAATCTTTCGTAGTGATGCTTATTTCGATCACCTCCACTACATTAAGGTCAACTCGATAAAGTTTATGACTTTCCACTACGACACTTTCACGACGTGAGTTATACGGTCGTTTAAACCTTTTAAGTCGTCACCGTTGTCCTGACCTTTTCCAGTCAAAAGTAAGGTTAGGGTTACTTTCCGTTACAGTTTTTACGAGTTTGATGGTGTGTTAACGTAAGTAGAGTGTGAGATCCTTTCATTACGAGTTTTAAGAGGTTCGGTCCGAAGACGTTATATACTTGGTACTTGAGGGACTACAAGTTCGACCAAAATCTTTTCCGTCTCCTTGGTCTCTAGTTTAACGGTTGCAGACGTCCTAATACCCTTTTCGTTCTCTCAAGGTCTTTTTGTAGATAAAGACGAAATAACTGATAAGGTTTTGGAAACTGAGACACCTAGTTTTATTTGACACCTTTTAAGACTTTCTCTACCCTTATGGTCTGGTGGATTGGACGGAGAACTCTTACAGACGTCCAGCCCTTCGTTGTCAATCTTGACCTGTACCTTGTTGTCTGACCAAGTTTTATCCTTTTCCTCATGCAGTTCCGACATATAACAGTGAGATTAATAAATTGTATACGACTCATGTAGTACGTTTTACGACCTCACCTATTTCGTGTTCGACCTTAGTTCTAACGTCCCTCTTTATAGTTATTGGAGTCTATACGTCTACCGTGGTGGCAATCCGTCTTTCGCTTCTCCTTGATTTCTCGGAGAAAGACTTTTACTTTCTCCTCTCACTTTTACAACCGAATTTTGAGTTGAAGTTTCGTACTTCTAGTACCATAATCCAGGGTAGTCAAGTACAGGCTGAGAAACTCTAGGGTACTTGGGGTCGTCCGGTCCGGAGGGACAGGTAGTGGTTGCTCAAATGAGTTTGACCACAGACAACTCAACCACTACGGTAGTTTGGTAGAGTAGAAGACAGCAGGGGAAGAGGACGGAAGTTAGAAAGGGTCGTATCCCATAAAAGGTCACTCAGTCGAGAAGTGTGGTCCACCAGTTTCATAACCTAAAAATCGAAGTTGAAGTCAGGAAGGCTACTTGTGGGACCTGACTAGAAATCCTACCTGACCAACCTAGAGGAACGTCAAGTTCCCTGAAAGTTCTCAGAAGAGGTTGTGGTGTCAAGTTTTCGTAGTTAAGAAGCCACGAGTCGAAAGAAATATTAGGTTAAGAGTGTAGGTATGTACTGGTGACCTTGTTTATATCGGAACTGATCTACCTAGAAACAACTGTTTCATTACAGAGACGAAAAGTTATACGATAGATCCAACACATATAGTAATTTATTGTCCTACAAATTAAATCTGATGAAAAATTTCAGTGTATTACGAAAAATTATACGACAAATCCAACCAGTATTGAAAGGAAGGTTCCTCATTTGTAGAAAATTAAAGTACCGACGGTAGTGGTAGACGTCACTAAAACCTCGGGGGGTTTTATTTCAGACTGTGATAAAGGTGAGTGAAGTACCGTTTATCTACCCCTTTGTTACCTTTGTCACCGTCTAAAACAAAAGGACCAGAGGTTTTATGACGTCTACCACCGAAGTCGGTACTTAAATTTTCTGTAAATGAGGAACCTTTTTTTCGATACTGTTTTGATCTGTAGTACAATTTTTCGTCTCTGTAGTGAAACGGATGTTTGCAGACATATCAGTTTCGGTACCAAAAAGTCATCAGTACATGTCTATACTCTCAACCTGGTATTTCTTCCGACTCACACCTTCTTAATTACAAGACCTTAACACTTTAACCTCTTCTGATAACTTTCAGGAAACCTGTCGTTCATTTAGTTTGGTAAGGTAGGATTTCCTTTAATTAGGACTTATAAGTAACCTTCCTGACTACGACTTTGACTTCGAGGTTATAAACTGGTGGGCTATGTTTCACGACTGAGTAACCTTTTCTGGGACTACGACCCTTTTAAACTCCCGTCCTCCTCTTCCGTACTGTCAACTCCTCTACCGACCTACCGTAGTAGTTGAGTTACCTCTACTTAAACTCGTTTGAGTCCTTTATCACTTCCTGTCCCTTCAGACCAAACGACGTAAGGTACCCCGTGTTTCTCAAACTGTATTGAATCACTGACCTGTTGATTCAAAATCATCAATTTTATTGTCCTTCATATTATCAATTATTAATCCAAATAGAGATTTATTAGTAACTTTCATTTTAACTAAAATAACTTCATCGGTAGACTTCCAATTTCTTTTGACACTTTTTCTTTTTATCCAGACATCTTGACCTTAATGACACTTTGTTTCGACATTTTATACAAAGACACACATGTACATCGGTTCATATATACACAAATGTCTTATTCATACACGTCCATATCTATTTTTATTTCTACGTATACGTTAAAATTTTATTTCCACATCTACATATATATTAATATATCTATAGTTATATAAGATGCCTCAAAAGTTAAATTTTAAACTTTAACAACATCGTAAAACCAAGGGAAGGGGATGGGTACGACACTTTTGAAGACATATATATGTGTATTGGTCCACGTGAAAAAAACTTCAAAACAATTCAATTACTCTCCAAATCAAGTCAAGACGAGTCAACGAGACATCACAGGCTGAGAAACGTTGGGGTACTTAGGGTCGTACGATCCAGAGAGACAAGTTGTGGTAGAGGGCCTCAAGTGAGTTTGGGTACAGGTAACTCAGCCACTATGGTACGTCGGTAGAGTAGGAGACAATAGGGAAAAAGGAAGACGGGGGTTAGAGAGGGTCGTAGTTTCAGAAAAGGTTACTCAGGTGAAAAGCGTACTCCACCGGTTTCATGACCTCAAAGTCGAAATCGTAGTAAGGAAGGTTTCTTGTGGGTCCTGACTAGAGGAAATCTTACCTGACCAACCTAGAGGAACGTCAGGTTCCCTGAGAGTTCTCAGAAGAGGTTGTGATGTCTAGTTTTCGTAGTTAAGAAACCACGAGTCGAAAGGAGTGTCAGGTTGAGAGTGTAGGTATGTACTGGTGACCTTTTTGGTATCGGAACTGATCCGCCTAGAAACAACCGTTTCATTACAGAGACGAAAAGTTATACGATAGATACAACACATATAGTAATTTATTGTCCTACAAATTAAATCTGATGAAAAGTTTCAGTGTATTACGATCTTAGGTTTATTCTTATAAACTTAAATAAAATAACCTCGTGAAAACATGATCACAAGTATTGGGTGATGTTAAGTAACATGAAGTAAGACTGTATAGTATAATAACCACTACGTAGTCCTATAAAAATCAAAATTCCATTTTAAATGTAAATATTGTGAACAAGAAATCAGGGAAGGTTTTATTTTAGATCTGGTCGTACAAGAATTTATAAATTCCTGGTCTTATGTGTATAAACCTAACGAGACTAAAATTAAGATTTCTATACTGAACCGACTTATTAATAGTTCACATACATTCGGAAGAAAAAGTAGATTAATATACTACCTTTTTATACCACACTTCATATTAGGTTCACGTTAGTTGTCTTTCATGTTCAAAACCTTTTTATATAAGGAGTAAGTGAAAGTCATTGACCTAAGGTAAATTAAATATAGGATACTATCGGAAATATATTTTATAACCAAGGGTGGATTCTAAAAATGTAGTTTGTAATAAAGAAGATATGAGTCCCCCTGCGTACAGATGGAAATAAAATAAGACCACAACGATAGGTAAGGTAAAGTCAAGGTTATTTGAAGGTGTCCATTAACTATATACCCATTTTATAATATGTTTTACAAAAATAAAACGGATTAAAAAAGTTAGTAACCACAAATTGATATTATACTATGAATTACTTTTATAAGTAATAATTCTTTTACATACTTAAATTTGAATACGTTCATGACTATGTATACTGTTCTAACTTTCGTTTTCGATTTAACTCTAATACGTCGTAATGAGTATGATCTTAAATAAAGTCCAATGAAAATTGAGACGTTTACATAACGATTTTAAATTAAATCGAAAGATTATCCATGGTGAATCTTTGACGAAGAATGTTTAGATGAATCGGTAAAAAATCGATGACTTTATTTATGTTTTAATTTGACTAATTATCTATTTTACATCGGTTTAACGGTTGAATTCGTTTGCTGAGGTTCAGTGATCTTAGGTCAGAAGAGAAACAGACTCTTTTTAACTGTAGATTCGAAAGACGTAGGAGGTCTTACTCTTCCAAACTTTCTTTTTTATTGCTTAGTCACTTCAAAGTTGTTACAATTTTAAAAATGAGTCCTTGTTTTAATGTGGATAATGATTTGAGTTCCTACTATTTGACTTTGTTATACTTGACTTTTTCGTTTGATTGTGACCTTAGTGTAAGATATATCACAAAGGCAAGGCAAGTCAAGTCAAGTCAAGTCAGGTCAAGTCAAGTCAGTAAGTCAGTGTAAACTGAGAAACGATGGGGTACTTAGTGTCGTGCAGTCGGGAGACAGGTAGTAGTTGAGGGGCTCAAGTGAGTTTGAGTACAGGTAGCTCAACCACTACGGTAGGTCGGTAGAGTAGGAGACAGTAGAGGAAGAGGAGGACGGGGGTTAGGGTGGGTCGTAATGTCAGAAAAGGTTACTCAGTTGAGAAGGGTACTCCACCGGTCTCATGACCTCAAAGTCGTAATCGTAGTAAGGAAGGTTTCTTATGGGTCCTGACTAGAAGAAGTCTTACCTGACGAACCTAGAGTAACGTCAAGTTCCCTGAGAGTTCTCAGAAGAGGTTGTGGTGTCAAGTTTTCGTAGTTAAGAAACCGTGAGACGAAAGAAGTATCAGGTTGAGAGTACAGGTATGTACTGGTGACCTTTGTGGTATCGGAACTGATCTGTCTGGAACAACCGTTTCATTACAGAGACGAAAAGTTATACAAAAGACCCAACCAGTGTTGAAAAAAAGGTTCTTCATTCGCAGAAAATTAAAGTACCGATGTCAGTGGTACACGTCACTAAAACCTCGGGGTTTTTTATTTCAGACTGTGACAATGATGACAAAGGGGTAGATAAACGGTACTTCACTACCGTGGTCTACGGTACAGAAGTAAATGACTTACAACTCGAAATTCGGTTGAAACAGTGAGAGGAGAAAGTGAAAGTAGTTCTCCGAGAAATCAAGGAGAAGTGAAAGACGGTATACCCATCACAGTAGACGTATAGACTCTAATAACTATAAAGAGGACCGTTAGAACTAGGGTCGAACACGAAGAAGGTCGGGTCGCGAAGAGTACTACATAAGACGTACATTCAATTTATTCGTCCCACTGTTATATGTCGGAACTACATGAGAAAAAGGATAAACCTTCGTCTGACAACAAAGTATAGGTCAAGATTGACAACGAAGGACTGGACGTATATCCAAAGAGTTCTCCGTCCAGTCTACCAGACCATAAGGACAGAGAAAGTCTTAAAAGGTGTTAAATAGTACTAGGTGTGTCAGTTTCCGAAACCGTATCAGTTATTTCGTCTGTATCTACACAAACACAAAAAAAAAAAAAAAACTTGAGAGAACGAAAAAGGTACTAGGACGTCTACAACCGTTAAACTAGAGACCAAGGGGACGGAAAAGACTTTGGTCGAACTTGTAAACCTTCAAGTCCCAAGTACATAACGATTTTGGACCGAACCTCTTAAAACTCGTAATGAAATGATCGTACACTCTACTCACGTCAACACGTCATCAAACTCGTAAGAAACCGTAACGGAAAGAAACCCTAACCTTACTTTTGCCTGGAAAAGGTCAGGACACCGGTGACGACTCAAAAGGTTTAAACGACCGAATAACTCACGTCGTGAAAGTGTCGTAGTACAGAATCCTAAACTTTATCGAGTTAACCTTAAGGTAGTGGAGGTGATCAAAACAAACATCACTACGAAAGATTCCGGGTGAACTGAAGTGTAAGGTCTTACAGACCAACATTCACTCACTAGTGTGGTAGCACTAATAGAACCAGTACTTGTAGACGAAACATGTCAAGAAGACACATAAGAACGGTGGAGAAGAATTATAGAAGACGAAGACAATCCAGGTATGATAAAGAAAGGAGATAACTCGGGTAGAAATGTACTTTATAAGGGAACCATAGAGATTAAAAGAACTTCTCTAGAGATCAAAAAGGTTAAAACAAAAAAAGGAGATAAAGAAACGTAACTAACCACTCCTTACGAAAGATTAGAGAAGAACGATAAGAAACCTTGAGACGTAAGTCTACGAATATAGAAAGTAAAAGAGGAAACGAAAAGTGAAGAGAAGCAAAGTGTCGATAAACATTCCGGAGGGGTTTGACGGCAAAACGAATTGTGAATTAGTTTATATATATAATTTAATCAAACACATAAAGGATCCTCTGTAAAAGATTTAACGGTCTAAAAGGGATTTGGGGAAACGACTCCAAAGGGGTTGGGGTGTCGGTGGGTACTTTAATTAAGATCTTTCGAGTAATTATGGTGTATGAGAAACTCAGATAAAATTAAACGAAAAGTAAACGAAATTTGATTTATATGTTAGTAAATTACAACAGAACTATTCGTATGAGATTTTCGGAAGTGTTTTTCCTCCTTAAAACATAGGACATTGGTTTGTTCCCGGAGGGACCCCCGAGTTTAACATTTCTTAGACGGACGTTACGGTCTTTGGACCCTTCTAGGGAGCCTCCTCTTGGATCTTTAAGTGAGGTCAAAAGAACAGACCTCTTTGGGGTACCTGTCTCCTCGGACCACTCGAAGTCAGGTACCTCAGAGTCTCACCCTGTGCAGACTCCTTGATTCGCGTGTGTGTGTATATGTTTGTTTCTTTCTCTTGTTTATTGTTTTTTTTTTTTTTTCTCCCTCTTTCTTAGAACCATTAGCATATTGATCTCACTTTGTTACCGACGAAGATCCACTATGAATGGACAAATTAACTATCTTGTAATTTATAACATATCATTAAAAAAGGTCCAATTATAATAACTAGGTTACTTACCTTTAAGACTTCTCTTTTATATCATCTTATCAACTTACTACGATATCAGTTTTACTCCTTAAAAGTGACTGACCTGACTTTATTTATATACTTCGATGTAGTAGTTCCGTGAAAAAGAAAGAACGTTAACAGACATTTGTTCTACAAAAACTGGTTTATTCAAGTTAAATTTAAACATCGTTACTCTTTGAACTAAACATGAAAAGAATTTCTACAGTAAACTTTAAGAACTGTACGTCAGAAAAGTCCCTAAGAGTTTCATTGACCTATACTTTTGATTCTTCTTTTACGTGTCGTTTCTAAAATTACATCATGACGAAAGTCTCTAGACTCATAACATCCTTGTCTACCCTAAAATATATCGATTTAATAGTTACATTGTGATACAGTCATTATCTTCCCACCTAACCACATTTCATTTTTAACGGGTACCAAAAACCAACGATGACCCCGAGAAAAGGGTAAAATAAGAACCGGTCACAAAAGAAAAGTCTCTGACATGAGACTTGGTCTTTGTTAAAAGAGATATCTTACCTGTTTGACGTCGATGAAAACACGATAAGTTCTAGGGACTGGATAATAGGTTTGTCCGGTTCAAAACAGGAAACCATAAAATAACGTTGATTGTGTATACCGAATGAAAAGTGTCTCATGTGTTGCCGTTTATACTATAGTAGACCATCTACCCTAGGTAACGGAGTTTGATTCATTCTAGGTTCAGTGTAAGTTCAGGAAGTATGACACCGTCGACGACACCCTACGTTTCCTATTTACAACGTATAGGAGGACCTTAGAATCAAAGTAGTCACATTCATTACAATTACAATCAAAACGTAATTCTTAGTTTGTATAATAAATTACCTTTGGTGTTTTACTCTCTTAAATACTTTTGTTAAATGTTTTTATAACTAAAAGTAGGTTCGTAGAATCTGAAATTGGGTGTACAAATCATGACTCGATTGATGTAAAAATGGATATTACTTAAACGTTAGGAACAGTCTCAGTAGTACCTCTTGGAGTTACATTATAGTATTTCCCAAAATTGAACTATTTTATCTTCAATAAGTTATGTAGGATTTCCTCTTTATTGTTTATCCTCGAGTGTACGATATTAACCGGATATGTACATAAAACAAACCCGAAGAAAAAACCACGTCTGACATTTCTTAGGCGGACGTTAAACCAAATCCTTCTAGGGGACCTTTTCCCTTACCAATGGGTGAGGTCACAAGAACGAACCTCTTAGGGGTACCTGTCTCCTTGGACCGACCGATATCAGACATCCCAACGTTTCTCAACCTGTACTGACACACTGGTTCGTGTATACAGAACAGATAATTTTGTAAGATAAAAAAATTTTTTCCTTGTGTGTGTATTAACAACGTATGTGTTACATAAAATTTATAACAATAACGACAACAAGTCAGTGATTTAATACAGGTTGAAAGACACTAGGGTACCTGACATCATGTGGTCCGAAGGGTCTTAAGAGAGTCTGAGTACAGGTAACTTGACTACTACGGTAGGTTAGTAGAATAGGAGACAGGGGAAGAGGACGGGTGTTAGAAAGGCTCGTAGTCCCATAAAAGGTTACTCAGCCGAGAAGTGTAGTCCACCGGTTTGATGACCTCGAAGTCGTAGTCAGGGAGGTCACTTATAAGTTATAACTAAAGAAAATCATGATTGACCAAACTAGAGGAACGACAGGTTCCCGGAGAGTTCTTAGAAGAGGTCGTGTTAGACTTCGTAGTCAAGAAAACACGAGTCGGCAGAAATACCAGGCTGACAATATAGGTATTTACAGATGACCTTTTTGTTATCGAAACCGAAATACCTTGAAACAGCCGTTCACTACACAGAGGAAAAATTATAGGACAGATCCAAACAGTAAAATTTATAATACTTTTATTTATGTGGGACCTAATTATCTAAGAGAACTTTTGTAGTATTGACTCTCTTCTGACGATGGTGTCGTAGAATTCTGTTATTAGTCGGTCGGATGACACTACATACGTGAAATGTACAAGGTCGAGGTCGGAAGTCGTATCATCTAGAGAAGGTGATCGAAGTAAGTAAACCGTACGACCACACGTTGACACGTTGGAAACTAAATTTCGGTTCTGGGTATAGTCTTAGTACGTGTCTATTATGTATGTTCGTATGGTGTTTCTGTGGGTGTTGGTAAAGTGTGTTTACGTTTGTGTCGATGATAATTTCTACCATGGTTTTAAGGGTAATCCGACACTTTTCTAATCATTTTAGCAGTCCCTTTCAGAAAATGTTTGTGTTTGTGGGACACTCTTTCTTTTCGGAATAAACATCGTTCCAAGTTCGTTAGACCCGAAGGGACCACCACGTCTCCAATTTCGCAGACGGACGCAAGCTAGGGAACCACCCCTTCTAGGGGACCTCTTCCTTTACCGTTGGGTGAGGTCATAAGAACGGACCTCTTAGGGTTACTGCCTCCTCGAACCACCCGATGTCAGGAGCCCAGCGTTTCTCAGCCTGTGCTAACTCGTTGAAGTGAAAGTGAAAGTCAAAACTCGGTAGACGTTCACAGATGGGTAGGTACACATTTTCTCCCTATTTCTTCTCCACGAATAAAATAATGATCGGAGTACAGTTTACGTTCTGTCGTTTCTCCTATTGTTTTATAATACGGCAAATTCTAGTGACTTTTTACTCCGTAGTAATTTTACTCTCTTTAAACTTTACAGACAGTTTTTCCATTTTTAAGTATGTTACTTTAATAATATGATATATATATATATTAAAACATGGAATAAATACAATATGTGTGTGTGTGTAAGAGACTGTGGTCTTTTTACACTTTGTGTAAAGACATTCTATTTGAAAATCAAATAAGGACTCTTCTACTGAAAATCTGGTACTCTGACATTCTTACTGTAAATAATCATTGTCCTTTTGGTCAAAGAATACAAGTTACATCGTCAAAATGATCAAAAGTTTTGAAACGACATCCACTTATTTTAAACTTTATTGAAATACGGTCACATTGAAAACGAAGAAACTTTACTCAGTGTTGTCAAGGAACTGTAGTAATTTTTTTCTTTCTTAATCTTTTTATAGGGCTACTAAATTTACGTACCAAAGTTGTGTACGAGAAAGAAAATAGAAGAAAGACGTATGAGAAAACAAATAATCCAAAGACGACCATCCTTCTATAACTTACGATTACACAGTCACAAACGGATAATTTCAGTGAAAGTACAAGGTACGTTGAGTGATCAAGTAATTAGTCTCTTAAGTACCTTAAATATAATATCAACCTCAATCCATATTATATTTTCATATACACCTATTCAATCCTAAGAACTATAGAAAAATGAAATTTATAACATGGATGGGAATCAAGAAAAACTAACATTTTAAGAAAAGGGGAATTACTTTGTATTAAAATTATTATGTTAAAGGAACAAGTCACTTTATAAAGATTATATTCTGTACCCTTATAACTAACAACAGAGTCTCTATCACACTAACTCTCTACTCTCCATGACCTCTATGTGATCGAATTTAAATTAGTAAAAACCTAGGTCATAAGTCTAGGGACAATGAGAAGTATTTAAACTAGACTTACAGAATAATAATTTACATATTATAAAAGGTTCACACACATAAAATTCTTAAAGAATTGGATTGACACGACTTCTTAACTACGAAAACTTGACACCACAACCTCTTCTGAGAAACTCTCAAGGAACCTGACGGTCCTCTAGGTTGGTCAAGTAGGATTTCCTCTAGTCAGGACCCACAAGTAACCTTCCTTACTACGATTACGACTTTGAGGTCATGAAACCGGTGGAGTACGCTTCTCAACTGAGTAACCTTTTCTGACACTACGACCCACCCTAACCTCCGTCCTCTTCTTCCTCTGTTGTCTCCTACTCTACCGACCTACCGTAGTGGCTGAACTACCTACACTCAGACTCACTTGAGGTCCTCAACCGCTACCTGTCCCTCCGGACCGTACGACGATAAGTATCCCAACGTTTCTCATCCTGTCCTGGCTCGTTGACTTGACTTACATTGACACGTTCAGTAAAATCCCTTTTTTCTTTTTTTTTTTTTTCATATCTTATATGTTAGGTTTTAGTTTATCTTTGTAAGAGGAAGAAAAACGAAAATCGGACTATAAACAATAATGTGTTTTATTTGAGTTGATTAGTCTATTTTTTCATATATAAAAAGGTCTTTGTGGACCTAAGCTCATAACTGGGACGGACTATTGATGTTTTCTTTTCATACAAAACGGTCTAAATAAAGTAGTGGTATGTTTCAAAAGGGTCGTTTTTTTTTTTTTTTTTT